>JARKHS020032736.1:0-64502 GCA_030143305.2 Amblyomma americanum | reverse complement strand
TGCCGTGAAGATGTTGATTAAAGACTGACTGCAAAGAGCGTTTAGACGGCACCCTTCCAGATCGGCGTTCAGGAAGCGTCTGGGTTGGGCCGCGTTTTTCTTGGTGTCTAAGGCCATCGCTTGCATGTAAACTCTTCAGCTGACATTTTAGTTATCCCACCTTCTTTGCAGTAGTATTGGGAATTTCACTGACCACCTTCGACTTGCAATATTCATTCATATGTTTATGCAGAGAAATGCTTAAAAAATGAATAAGTTGAGATGGGAATTGCTGGCTTGAGATTTATCTTGTTTTTCTTTGTTTTTCAGGTTGGAAGCCCGTCTTCACACGTTGTTGATGAAGTTCAATTGTCCACTTTAGCTATCTGTGTTAAAACTCTCCGGCAAGACATGTTCCTTGCCTTCTGTTCTTGGTGCAGTGCAGTGCGTTCAGGCATGTTTTGGCATTTGTGATGTCATGCTCTTCACGTTCAAGGAGTGTTGTAAAAATCATATGCCTCTTCCATTATGCATTATAGATGTTTTACCGCTTTCCTATATTCACACAGATTTGCTTTGCACATTTTGGCTGCCTGTTCTGATGGGCAGGTAATTTCTGGCCATTTCAAGCTTCGTCTCCCTTCTGACATTGAAGCTGCACCTGATGTACTGCTGAAGTGAAGCTGTGGACATTGCGATGAAATTAGCTGTTGCTTGAAAATCCTGCATAAAGATCAGGCCCATCTAATTAGTAATAGCTAGGTGGTATAAGCAACACTGATCATCACAAATTTTATTTGATGATTCTAAAATCGAGTGGCGGGATGGAGATCCCGCGAACTCATTTACAATTACTGCATTATGTGTTTGTTTTGAATTTACATCCCTTCATATATTTGCATTTGCTTGATATCTTCTCAAATTGTGCAGATGCACAATTTAAGGAGTAACAGAGAATGTTGATTAAAAGGTGTAACCAACATTCTTTCCTAATGGCTTCTTGAACTGTGGGAAGCAGTTCTTATTCTTTCTCAGCTTCTAGATTTCACCTACCATGTGGTGTGCTGTTTTTGAGTTCGCTCGAAGCAGGCTCCTGGATGCGGTATGGCATGTAATAATTATAATTGTTAGCACACATTAGTGTTCTCAATCAAAATTTTTGTACACACTTCTGGGATTAAGCCTGTCTTGTGCAGTCCGAGAGCTCCCAGTCATCTACTGGGCCCCACCACTGAGCGTTGTTAACAAGGGACGTATATTGTTGTTATTCCGTGAGATTGGTTGGGAAGATTGTGTATCACGCAGTGCTCCATTCATGGCATCATTTTCTGCTTTCCGGCACTGTGGTTGAAAATAACTTTGGAGGCCACGTTATGAATGGAATTTTTTTGTGTGTTTGGTTGTAGCTCTTCGTGTTGTGAGACTATGGTTTTATGTATGGATGGCTCAAACGTAGCAGTCATAAATTAGATTTCTTTAGATCAGATATATAACTATTTCTTTCAGATGTCTTTCAACCTGTTCTGACATTTCTTATGGGGGGAGTCTGGTGGGCAAGGTGAAGCTGTAAAGGAGAGTGCTGGTTTTGCTGATTTTTGCAATTTCCATTACTAACAGTGGTCGGAACCCATGCTAGTGTGTTATAATGTCCGTAGGATTTTAGTTACCTTGTATTTCACTGTATTTTTTTCTGTGTTGTGCTGGAGGTGGCTTTTCATGCTGATGAATGCCTGATACCTTGCTACGTGAAATTTTCTATATGACGATCAAGGTTTCTTGAAGTCTTAGTTACTTACTCATTTTGACAGCATAGATTCTGACACCATAACTAAATCTCTGTAAAAGGGTCGTCAAAATATGTTAATCCTCTTGGGAGGTGGGCTAGCAGTCATCCATGCCCTGAAACATACCCATTACATTTTACAAAAGATGTGCTTTCTTCTATTGCCCAGGCTCAAACGGAACTTGGAGCGGGAGTGACTTACTGCCTCAACAAATGCCAGAAGCAGGAAGATCCCGTTTCCTGTGCGTTGAGTGTGGCTACACCACAGATGTTAGCACACACTTGAAAGACCACCAGAGGACACACTCCGGAGAGCGCCCCTTCCGGTGCACCCAATGCAACAAAAGTTTCGCTCGCAGGTGCAGCCTAGTGCAGCATCTTCGCATCCACACAGGCGAGAGGCCGTACCGATGCACACATTGCAGCAAGGACTTCACTGTGAGCAGCGACCTGGCACGGCATCTTCGTATCCACACAGGCGAGAGGCCGTACCGATGCACACATTGCAGCAAGGACTTCATTGTGAGCAGCGACCTGGCACGGCATCTTCGTATCCACACAGGCGAGAGGCCATACCAATGCGTTCATTGCAGCAAAGACTTCACTGGGAGCAGTCACCTGAAAGTGCATCTTCGTATCCACACAGGCGAGAAGCCATACCGATGCAAGCTATGCCCCATGGCTTTTACAAACAGTGGAAACCTGAGTCGTCATGTGCAAAGAACCCACACCCACAAAAAACCATAGGAGGGCAAAGGGCAAGAGGGTTGTTTGTGCCTGTGTCTCGGACCGGTGGAGTTGCATATAGTCTGGTCATTAGGATCAGTGTGTCATGTTGTTTGGACGGGACTGGGGCAAACGATGAGGTCGGTTCTGGTCACGCTGCTCCTGGCACATCCGAGCGGGGTGGACCAGGAACACAAGGTTGAGGACCATGGCAGACAACATGCTGCAGCTGCAGGAACGTCATGGTGATATGCACCTCCACCATATGTTATGTTACGTGACAGCAAGCTGATGTAGACAGGAATACATAACAAACGGTGATGCCATGATTTAATGGTGTTGGACCTAGCACGAGCACACAGTGCTGTGCAACTGCCCAGTGCCCACTTTGTTGTCTTCTAGTCTATGACAATATGTGAGTTTTTTGCTCAAGAACAGCAGTTTGAAGGGAACTGATTTTTGACATATCTGTTTCCTGCCCAAGAAGGTCAGGTTTTTTCTCAGAATATTTTTGTTCTACATGTTTTTTGACTGTGGTCCAGATATACTGATAATTGCTTGTAACGATCAGATTTTTCATATTTCTCAATATAGTTTAAATGGATTACACTGTATTCGGACGTTTGAGATGCTTGTTTCAAGATGATGGAGTGTCTTGAAGTTTATCTAATGCAATGGAATTTGTAATGTTGATCCTTGCTGGTCCATATTAATTGCCTGCTCTGTTCGATGCCTTGTAGCACAAAGGAAACTTAGTTCAATAATCCATGTTTTGGTTGATGCTTGCTCTTGGCTGGGTGTTTTTATGGCACATTTTTATATTAAGGTCATCGTAGGATTTATTGCCCTACCATTCCATGGCGTACTAGATTGTGAGTGACATTCAATGATTCGCCTAATTTTTAAGAGAAATGAATGGGTTTAGCTAATGTCTGCAGGATGCAACATGAAAGCCACTTGTCTGTGCATTCGCACACTTAATGCTAAACTGTTCACATAATCCTTTTGTTCTGGCTCATCTAAAACGCTCCTGCCTAATTCATGTGATGCCATGCTCATGTTTCTCACGTGTGCCCAATGTTCAATTCGCATGCAGTCTTTTCTTCTTCTCAAATGAGGGTCGACTTTTTTACTTCAATGATTCAAGCATGACAGTTTGTGTAAGAGACATTTGCGGGCTGCTTTATGGAATTATGTTTGGGTGTCTGATAGAATCCATGGTATATTAATATCCATACTCGAACTACCTGATTTTAACAGGAAAGGTATTTAAAAATCCATGTTTCTTCGATTGAGAGAATTTGACAGAGTGTAAAGTAAAATAACCGGTGAAGGCATTTGTGTTTGGACGAGAAGGTTTTGAAAGAAAAACTGGTAATGGCGCAAGAAACGGGGACACAGAAGGCACACAAAAGACAATCCTGTCCTGTCTTTGTGTGCCTTCTGTGTCCCCGTTTCTTGCGCCATTACCAGTTTTTCTTTCAGCATGAACCAACTCGCCCAAACTAGAGTTTTACTTGAGAAAGTTTTGTTTTCTTGTAAGCTACCAGTGCCACTTAGCAATGCCAATTTTGGAGAACTTATGAGCCATTACGGTTGAAAGATGTGCAGTCTTGACATTGGGTCTTACTCTGAAAGTGGTACATTCTCCAGGCAACTTATATTTACTCATAGCCTTTAAAACCACCTTTCTTCACAACCGCAAGCGGTGCATTGGATCAGGCTGATGGCTGTCTCTCCATCAGTCCTTGATTGAGAATCACATCAACTTTCTTCTCAAGAGTGGGCAGGTGTTTAGATGTGCCAGTTTGGTTATGCAGTCTTTGTCCAGCTCTAATTGTTATGTGCACCCTGGAAGAAAGTTTTACAAAGACAGGACTACATGACAGATGGTGATGGCGTGATTTAATGGCGGCGGGCCTACTACAAGTGCTCTGTGCCGGACCACTGCCCTCTTTGTTGTAATCTACACCGCGACAATATGTTTGTTTTGTTCTCAAGAACACTAGCCTGAAGCAAACTGACGTATACTGACATTTTACATATCTCTTTTCTTTGTATAAATGTTCTCATTCTGGTCGGGATATAATGATCATCGGTTATAGCGATAAGATTTACCATTTTTCTCAATATTATTATAAGTGGATTGGACTGTATTCTAAGGTTAGAGATGCCTGTTCTAATATGATGCGTTGTCTTTATGTTTGGGCATTGCAATAAAAATTACGTTAATCGTTGCTGGTCCATATTAATTATCTGCTCTGTTAAATGCTTTGTTATACACAGCAAACTTAGTTGAATGATCCTTATTGTGCTTGTTCTTGGCTGGAGGTTTTGATGATACATTTCTACATTGAAGTCATTGTAGAATTTCTTGCCCTGTCATTTCATAGCACACTATTTTTTGAAAGACATTCAATGATTTCCCTAATTTTGTAGAGAAATACAGTGTGTTGAGCGACTTTTAAAAATGTAACAAGAAAGCCACTTCTCTGTGCATTGGCACACTTAATGCGAAACTCTTGCAGTAATCCTTTTGCTGCCTTCTGATGCCATGCTCATGTTTTTCACTTCTTCCCAATGCTCAATTCACGTCTTGCTAGTAGCAAGCACGTGACGGAAGCTGAGGAAATGTTTTTTTTCCTTCTGCATGTTCTGTGTTTGGGTGTGGCTGATAAGACTAATTCTTTTTTATTTACTATGTGCATTCCTTTTCTTCTGTTCAAGAGAGGGTCAAATTTTACTTCAATGTGTCCATCTTGTGTGCGGGGATCAGCAAAGTATATGTTTAGCCAAAATCGACAGGTCTCTAGAAGCTTGCAGGTATCTGAATCCTTGAACAAGCTCTGCTCTGAGCCATTTTTCTTGGTGTCTAAGGCCATCGCTTGCATGTAAACTCTTCAGCTGACATTTTAGTTATCCCACCTTCTTTTCAGTAGTATTGGGAATTTCACTGACCACCTTCGACTTGCAATATTCATTCATATATTTATGCAGAGAAATGCTTAAAAAATGAATAAGTTGAGATGGGAATTGCTGGCTTGAGATTTATCTTGTTTTTCTTTGTTTTTCAGGTTGGAAGCCCGTCTTCACACGTTATTGATGAAGTTCAATTGTCCACTTTAGCTATCTGTGTTAAAACTCTCCGGCAAGACATGTTCCTTGCCTTCTGTTCTTGGTGCAGTGCAGTGCGTTCAGGCATGTTTTGGCATTTGTGATGTCATGCTCTTCACGTTCAAGGAGTGTTGTAAAAATCATATGCCTCTTCCATTATGCATTATAGATGTTTTACCGCTTTCCTATATTCACACAGATTTGCTTTGCACATTTTGGCTGCCTGTTCTGATGGGCAGGTAATTTCTGGCCATTTCAAGCTTCGTCTCCCTTCTGACATTGAAGCTGCACCTGATGTACTGCTGAAGTGAAGCTGTGGACATTGCGATGAAATTAGCTGTTGCTTGAAAATCCTGCATAAAGATCAGGCCCATCTAATTAGTAATAGCTAGGTGGTATAAACAACACTGATCATCACAAATTTTATTTGATGATTCTAAAATCGAGTGGCGGGATGGAGATCCCGCGAACTCATTTACAATTACTGCGTTATGTGTTTGTTTTGAATTTACATCCCTTCCTTCATATATTTGCATTTGCTTGATATCTTCTCAAATTGTGCAGAGCACAATTTAAGGAGTAACAGAGAATGTTGATTAAAAGGTGTAACCAACATTCTTTCCTAATGGCTTCTTGAACTGTGGGAAGCAGTTCTTATTCTTTCTCAGCTTCTAGATTTCACCTACCATGTGGTGTGCTGTTTTTGAGTTCGCTCGAAGCAGGCTCCTGGATGCGGTATGGCATGTAATAATTATAATCGTTAGCACACATTAGTGTTCTCAATCAAAATTTTTGTACACACTTCTGGGATTAAGCCTGTCTTGTGCAGTCCGAGAGCTCCCAGTCATCTACTGGGCCCCACAACTGAGCGTTGTTAACAAGGGACGTATATTGTTGTTATTCCGTGAGATTGGTTGGGAAGATTGTGTATCACGCAGTGCTCCATTCATGGCATCATTTTCTGCTTTCCGGCACTGTGGTTGAAAATAACTTTGGAGGCCACGTTATGAATGGAATTTTTTTGTGTGTTTGGTTGTAGCTCTTCGTGTTGTGAGACTATGGTTTTATGTATGGATGGCTCAAACGTAGCAGTCATAAATTAGATTTCTTTAGATCAGATATATAACTATTTCTTTTAGATGTTCTTCAACCTGTTCTGACATTTCTTATGGGGGGAGTCTGGTGGGCAAGGTGAAGCTTTAAAGGAGAGTGCTGGTTTTGCTGATTTTTGCAATTTCTATTACTAACAGTGGTCGGAACCCATGCTAGTGTGTTATAATGTCCGTAGGATTTTAGTTACCTTGTATTTCACTGTATTTTTTTTTGTGTTGTGCTGGAGGTGGCTTTTCATGCTGATGAATGCCTGATACCTTGCTACAAGAAATTTTCTATATGACGATCAAGGTTTCTTGAAGTCTTAGTTACTCATTTTGACAGCATAGATTCTGACACCATAACTAAATCTCTGTAAAAGGGTCGTCAAAATATGTTAATCCTCTTGGGAGGTGGGCTAGCAGTCATCCATGCCCTGAAACATACCCATTACATTTTACAAAAGATGTGCTTTCTTCTATTGCCCAGGATCAAACGGAACTTGGAGCGGGAGTGACTTACTGCCTCAACAAATGCCAGAAGCAGGAAGATCCCGTTTCCTGTGCGTTGAGTGTGGCTACACCACAGATGTTAGCCAACACTTGAAAGACCACCAGAGGACACACTCCGGAGAGCGCCCCTTCCGGTGCACCCAATGCAACAAAAGTTTCGCTCGCAGGTGCAGCCTAGTGCAGCATCTTCGCATCCACACAGGCGAGAGGCCGTACCGATGCACACATTGCAGCAAGGACTTCACTGTGAGCAGCGACCTGGCACGGCATCTTCGTATCCACACAGGCGAGAGGCCATACCAATGCGTTCATTGCAGCAAAGACTTCACTGGGAGCAGTCACCTGAAAGTGCATCTTCGTATCCACACAGGCGAGAAGCCATACCGATGCAAGCTATGCCCCATGGCTTTTACAAACAGTGGAAACCTGAGTCGTCATGTGCAAGGAACCCACACCCACAAAAAACCATAGGAGGGCAAAGGGCAAGAGGGTTGTTTGTGCCTGTGTCTCGGACCGGTGGAATTGCATATAGTCTGGTCATTAGGATCAGTATGTCATGTTTTTTGGACGGGACTGGGGAAAACGATGAGGTCGGTTCTGGTCAGGCTGCTCCTGGCACATCCGAGCGGGGTGGACCAGGAACACAAGGTTGACGACCATGGCAGACAACATGCTGCAGCTGCAGGAACGTCATGGTGATATGCACCTCCACCATATGTTATGTTACGTGACAGCAAGCTGATGTAGACAGGAATACATAACAAACGGTGATGCCATGATTTAATGGTGTTGGACCTAGCACGAGCACACAGTGCTGTGCAACTGCCCAGGGCCCACTTTGTTGTCTTCTAGTCTATGACAATATGTGAGTTTTTTGCTCAAGAACAGCAGTTTGAAGGGAACTGATTTTTGACATATGTTTCCTGCCCAAGAAGGTCAGGTTTTTTCTCAGAATATTTTTGTTCTACATGTTTTTTGACTGTGGTCCAGATATACTGATAATTGCTTGTAACGATCAGATTTTTCATATTTCTCAATATGGTTTAAATGGATTACACTGTATTCGAACGTTTGAGACGCTTGTTTCAAGATGATGGAGTGTCTTGAAGTTTATCTAATGCAATGGAATTTGTAATGTTGATCCTTGCTGGTCCATATTAATTGCCTGCTCTGTTTGATGCCTTGTAGCACAAAGGAAACTTAGTTCAATAATCCATGTTTTGGTTGATGCTTGCTCTTGGCTGGGTGTTTTTATGGCACATTTTTATATTAAGGTCATCGTAGGATTTATTGCCCTACCATTCCATGGCGTACTAGATTGTGAGTGACATTCAATGATTCGCCTAATTTTTAAGAGAAATGAATGGGTTTAGCTAATGTCTGCAGGATGCAACATGAAAGCCACTTGTCTGTGCATTCGCACACTTAATGCTAAACTGTTCACATAATCCTTTTGTTCTGGCTCTTCTAAAACGCTCCTGCCTAATTCATGTGATGCCATGCTCATGTTTCTCACGTGTGCCCAATGTTCAATTCGCTTTTTGTTAGTTTCGAATGTTTTTTTTTCTTTCTATATGTTCTGTATTTTGCATGTGCCAGATAAGACTAATCCATTTTTTTTATTTCTGACTGCATTTCTTCTGTTCAAATGAGGGTCGACTTTTTTACTTCAATGATTCATGCATGACAGTTTGTGTAAGAGACATTTGCGGGCTGCTTTATGGAATTATGTTTCGATGTCTGATAGAATCCATGGTATATTAATATCCATACTCGAACTACCTGATTTTAACAAGAAAGGTATTTAAAAATCCATGTTTCTTAGATTGGGAGAATTTGACAGAGTGTAAAGTAAAATAACCGGTGAAGGCATTTATTTGTGTTTGGATGAGAAAGTTTTGAAAGAAAAACTGGCAATGGCGCAAGAAATGGGGACACAGAAGGCACACAAAAGACAATCCTGTCCTGTCTTTGTGTGCCTTCTGTGTCCCCGTTTCTTGCGCCATTACCAGTTTTTCTTTCAACATGAACCAACTCGCCCAAACTAGAGTTTTACTTGAGAAAGTTTTGTTTTCTTGTAAGCTACCAGTGCCACTCAGCAATGCCAATTTTGGAGAACTTATGAGCCATTGCTGTTGAAAGATGTGCAGTCTTGACATTGGGTCTGACTCTGAAAGTGGTACATTCTCCAGGCAACTTATATGCACTCATAGCCTTTAAAACCACCTTTCTTCACCACCGCAAGCGGTGCATTGGATCAGGCCGATGGCTGTCTCTCCATCAGTCCTTGATTGAGAATCGCATCAACTTTCTTCTCAAGAGTGGGCAGGTATTTAGATGTGCTAGTTTGGTTATGCAGTCTTTGTCCAGCTCTAATTGTTATGTGCACCCTGGAAGAAAGTTTTACAAAGACCACGTTTAAAGTATTGCATCGGGTGTTCTCAAGAACACTAGCCTGAAGCAAACTGACGTATACTGACATTTTACATATCTGTTTTCTTTGTATAGATGTTCTCATTCTGGTCGGGATATAATGATCATCGGTTAAAACGATTTACCATTTTTCTCAATATTTTATAAGTGGATTGGACTGTATTCTAAGGTTAGAGATGCCTGTTCTAATATGATGCGTTGTCTTTATGTTTGGGCATTGCAATAAAAATTACGTTAATCCTTGCTGGTCCATATTAATTACCTGCTCTGTTAAATGCTTTGTTGTACACAGCAAACTTAGTTGAATGATCCTTATTGTGCTTGTTCTTGGCTGGAGGTTTTGATGATACATTTCTACATTGAAGTCATTGTAGAATTTCTTGCCCTGTCATTTCATAGCACACTATTTTTTGAAAGACATTCAATGATTTTTCTAATTTTGTAGAGAAATACAGTGTGTTGAGCGACTCTTAAAAATGCAACAAGAAAGCCACTTCCCTGTGCATTGGCACACTTAATGCGAAACTCTTGCAGTAATCCTTTTGCTGCCTTCTGATACCATGCTCGTGTTTTTCACTCCTTCCCAATGCTCAATTCACCTCTTTACTAGTAGCAAGCACGTGACGGAAGCTGAGGAAATGTTTTTTTTCCTTCTGCATGTTCTGTGTTTGGGTGTGGCTGATAAGACTAATTCTTTTTTTATTTACTATGTGCATTCCTTGTCTTCTGTTCAAGAGAGGGTCAAATTTTACTTCTATGTGTCCATCTTGTGTGCGGGGATCAGCAAAGTATATGTTTAGCCAGAATCGACAGGTCTCTAGAAGCTTGCAGGTATCTGAATCTTTAAACAAGCTCTGCTCTGAGCCATTTTTCTTGGTGTCTAAGGCCATCGCTTGCATGTAAACTCTTCAGCTGACATTTTAGTTATCCCACCTTCTTTGCGGTAGTATTGGGAATTTCACTGACCACGTTCGACTTGCAATATTCATTCATATGTTTTTGCAGAGAAATGCTTAAAAAATGAATAAGTTGAGATGAGAATTGCTGGCTTGAGATTTATCTTGTTTTTCTTTGTTTTTCAGGTTGGAAGCCCGTCTTCACACGTTGTTGATGAAGTTCAATTGTCCACTTTAGCTATCTGTGTTAAAACTCTCCGGCAAGACATGTTCCTTGCCTTCTGTTCTTGGTGCAGTGCAGTGCGTTCAGGCGTGTTTTGGCATTTGTGATGTCATGCTCTTCACGTTCAAAGAGTGTTGTAAAAAACATATGCCTCTTCCATTATGCATTTTAGATGTTTTACCGCTTTCCTATATTCATGCAGATTTGCTTTGCACATTTTGGCTGCCTGTTCTGATGGGCAGGTAATTTCTGGCCATTTCAAGCTTCGTCTCCCTTCTGACATTGAAGCTGCACCTGATGTACTGCTCAAGTGAAGCTGTGGACATTGTGCTTGAAAATCCTGCATATAGATCAGGCCCATCTAATTAGTAATTGCTAGGAGGTATAAGCAACACTGATCATCACAAATTTTGTTTGATGATTCTAAAATCGAGTGGCAGGATGGAGATCCCGCGAACTCATTTACAATTACTGCGTTATGTGTTTGTTTTGAATTTACATCCCTTCCTTCATGTATTTGCATTTGCTTGATATCTTCTGAAATTGTGCAGATGCACAATTTAAGGAGTAACAGAGATTGTTGATTAAAAGGTGTAACCAACATTCTTTCCTAATGGCTTCTTGAACTGTGGGAAGCAGTTCTTATTCTTTCTCAGCTTCTAGGTTTCACCTACCATGTGGTGTGCTGTTTTTGAGTTCGCTCGAAGCAGGCTCCTGGATGTGGTATGGCATGTAATAATTATAATCGTTAGCACACATTAGTGTTCTCAATCAAAATTTTTGTACACACTTCTGGGATTAAGCCTGTCTTGTGCAGTCCGAGAGCTCCAAGTCATCTACTGGGCCCCAGCACTGAGCGTTGTTAACAAGGGACGTATATTGTTGTTATTCCGTGAGATTGGTTGGGAAGATTGTGTATCACGCAGTGCTCCATTCATGGCATCATTTTCTGCTTTCTGGCACTGTGGTTGAAAATAACTTTGGAGGCCACGTTATGAAGGGAATTTTTTTGTGTGTGTTTGGTTGTATAGCTCTTCGTATTGTGAGACCATGGTTTTATGTATGGATGGCTCAAACGTAGCAGTCATAAATTAGATTTCTTTAGATCAGATATATAACTATTTCTTTCAGATGTTCTTCAACCTGTTCTGACATTTTTTATGAGGGGAGTCTGGTGGGCAAGGTGAAGCTGTAAAGGAGAGTGCTGGTTTTGCTGCTTTTTGCAATTTCTATTACTAACAGTGGTCGGAACCCATGCTAGTGTATTATAATGTGCGTAGGATTTTAGTTACCTTGTATTTCACTGTTTTTTTTTTCTGTGTTGTGCTGGAGGTGGCTTTTCATGCTGACGAATGCCTGATACCTTGCTAGGTGAAATTTTCTATATGACGATCAAGGTTTCTTGGAGTCTTAGTTACTTACTCATTTTGACAGCATAGATTCTGACACCATAACTAAATCTCTGTGAAAGGGTCGTCAAAGTATGTTAATCATCTTTGGAGGTGGACTAGCAGTCATCCATGCCCTGAAACATATCCATTACATTTTACAAAAGATGTGCTTTCTTCTATTGCCCAGGCTCAAACAGAACTTGGAGCGGGAGTGATTTACTGCCTCAACAAATGCCTGAAGCAGGAAGATCCCGTTTCCTGTGCGTTGAGTGTGGCTATACCACAGATGTTAGCACACACTTGAAAGACCACCAGAGGACACACTCCGGTGAGCGCCCCTTCCGGTGCACCCAATGCAACAAAAGTTTCACTCGCAGGTGCAGCCTAGTGCAGCATCTTCGCATCCACACAGGCGAGAGGCCGTACCGATGCACACATTGCAGCAAGGACTTCACTGTGAGCAGCGACCTGGCACAGCATCTTCGTATCCACACAGGCGAGAGGCCATACCGATGCATCCATTGCAGCAAGAACTTCACAATGAGCGGCGACCTGGTACGGCATCTTCGTATCCACACAGGCGAGAGGCCATACCGATGCACACATTGCAGCAAGGACTTCACTGTGAGCGGCGATCTGGCACGGCATCTTCATATCCACACAGATGAGAGGGCATACCGATGCAACCTATGTCCTATGGCTTTTGCTAGGAGTTCACAGCTGAGACGTCATGTGCAAACCCACACCCACAAAAAGCCAACTGTGTGACGCATGTGCTCCAGCACTTTGCAGAAACAGTACTGACAGTACTTGTAAGCCACGGTGTTTTCTACAGGCATTGAGTGGTGACAGGATACTTTCACAGTTATGTGACCTCTCTTCTGATACTGCTAGTAGACTGCTTCAAATCCATGTTTCTGTTTTGCTAGTGGTATTGTCAAAATGGCTTGTTGTACCCTTTGAACATGATCAAGTCTTCTTTGCATGTGTCTCCTGCAGCCAGATTGGTGGAGCTCTGTTCAGCTTTGTTGTCTTCATGTAACCACCTTCATCAGTTTATAAATTTTGTAAATTAAGCCTCAGCTTTTTTTTAATAAAACACATTTAATTGTCCTTCAAAAGCCCTCAAGGGGTCATTACATGAGAGGTGGGCTAAGATATGTACAAGTAATTAGTTCTTCATTTGATGCCTTGAAGCAGTCAGGTATGTTATGTAGAACAGTTTCTATGGGCAGGTTGTTCCACTTTCTGGCAGTCGGGCTGAAGAACGAGTTGAGATGGGTGGGTGGAGATGGATGCTCGAGGAGAATGCACACTTTCATGTGGTTGATTCGACGTGAGCGACGGTGGGCTGGGGTGATGACGGAAGTGCTCTGGGGTGAATGGTAGAATTTATGATAAAGGTGAAGTCTAGTTATCTTTTAGCCTGAGTCTGAAACCAGGTACATTGTTCAGGCGAATTATATGCACTACAGCCTTTTAAAACCAGCTGCTTTCTTCACAACCACATGAGGTGCATTGCTAGCTCATGGCTGTCTCTCCAGCACTCCTTCATTGAATATCTCATTTCTCTTCTCAAGAGTAGGCAGGTGTTTGGATGTGGCAGTTTGGCTATGCTGTGTTTGTCCAGATTTGTTGTTATGTGCACCCTGGAAGAAAGGTTTACAATGACCTTGTTAATGCATTGCATCGGGTAAGAAAAAGTGCGAGGTGTCAGTGTGAACATTACTGTTACTTGGATGGCAAGCTGATGAGGACGGCTACATGAGAGATGGTGATGGCATGATTTATAGTCGGCGGGCCTAGCGCGAGTGCTTGGCTTTGTGCCACTGCCCTCTTCATTGTATTCTAGACCGCAACAGTATGTTAGTTTTGTGCTCAAGAACAGTAGCCTGAAAGAAACTGACATATACTGACATTTTACATATCTGTTTTCTGCCCAGGAAAGCTGGGTTTTTGTTTTGAATATTCTTTGTATAGATGTTCTCAGACTTTGGTCGAGATATAACGATTATCGGTTATAACGATAAGATTTACCATTTTTCTCAATATTATTATAAGTGGATTGGACTGTATTCTAAGGTTAGAGATGCCTGTTCTAATATGATGCTTTGTCTTTATGTGTGGGCATTGCAATAAAAATTACGTTAATCCTTGCTGGTCCATATTACCTGCTCTGTTAAATGCTTTGTTATACACAGCAAACATAGTTGAATGATCCTTATTGTGCTTGTTCTTGGCTGGAGGTTTGATGATAAATTTCTACATTGAAGTCGTAGAATTTCTTGCCCTGTCATTTCATGGCACACTAGCTTCAGAGTGACATTCAATGGTTTGCCTAATATTGAAAAGAAATACAGTGGGTTGAGTGACTGTCTAAAGAATGCAATATGAAAGGCACTTGTCTGTGCATTTGTGCACTTAATTTCAAACTGTTGCAATAATCCTTTTGTTCTGGCTCTTCTAAAATGCTCCTGCCTTCTTCTGACACCGTGCTCATGTTTCTCACTTGCGCCCAATGTTCGATTCACCTGTTGTCAGTAGTCAATATTTTCTTTTCCTTCTGCATGCTCTGTGTCTTGCATGTGGCAGATAAGACTAGTCCTTTTTTTATTTCTGACTGTGTGCACTTCTTTTCTTCTGTTCAAATGAGGGTCGTCTTTTTTACATCAATGTGTCCATCTTCTGCGTGAGGATCAGCAAAGTAATTGTTTAGCCAGAGTGGACAAGTCTCTAGAAGCTTGTGGGTATGTCACAGGTATCTGAACCCTTGAACATGCACTGCCCTGAGTCATTGGCGTCCAAGTCCATTGCTGACGTCTAAACTTTTCAGCAGACATTTTAGTTATCCCATCTTCTTTGCTGTAGTATTGGGAATTTCGCTGAGGACCTTCGACTTGCAATATTCATTCATATGTTTGTTCAGAATAATGCTTGCAAGATATAGGAATTTGGTAAGAAGGGAAACGCTAGCTAGAGACTTTTTTTCTCTTTCTTTTTCAGTTTGAAAGCCCGTCTTCTCACATTTTTTATGAAGTCCAAGTCTCCACTTTAGCTATCTGTGTAATAACTCTCTCGCAAGACATGTTCCTTGCCTTCTGTTCTCTGTGCAGTGCACTGTGTTCAGGCATGCTTTCGTGTTTGTGATTACATGCTCTTCATGTTCAAGTATAGGAAAACTCTTATGCCTCTTTCATTAAGTATTTTAGATGTTTTATCACTTTCCTATATTCACACAGATTTGCTTTACACATTTTCACTGTCTGTTGTCATGGGCAGTTATTTTCTGGCCATTTCATGTTTCATCTCCTTTCTGACATTGAAGGTGCACCTTGATGTACTACTGAAATGAAGCTGTGGACATTGCAATGATGTAGTTGCTTGAAAATCCTGCTCAAAGATCACGCCCATCTAATTAGTAATTTGTGCTAGAGGTGAGACTGATCAGCACAAATTTTAATTGATTCTAAAAGAATCGAATGGTAGTATGGAGATCCCGTTAACTTATTTACAAATACTGTGTTAGGCGTTTGTTTTGAGTTTCCATCCCTTCCTCTATGTGGTTGTGTTTGCTTGATGTCCGCTGAAATTGTGCATGTGCGCAATTTAAGGAGTAACAGGGAATGTTGATTAGAAGGTGTGGCTAATGTTCTTTCCTAATGGCTTCTTGAGCTGCAGGAAGCAGTTTTTATTCTTTCTTTCTCAACCTCTAGATTTCACCTATATGCTTATATGTGCAGTGCTGTTTTTGAGTAAGGTCAAAGCAGGCTCCTAGATGTGGTATGGCATGTAATAATTATAATCGTTAGCACATTAATGTTTGTAATCAAGATCTTTGTTTCTACATAATTCTGGGGTTAATACCTCTGTCACACGACATTCCTCGAAGGCCTTTCTATCGAAGGCACGGTTTTTAATCAAAGGAGCGAAAGCTTAAAGGAGCAGCGACGCTGCTAGATTGTGCAGCCTATTCTAATTCATGAAGCAGTCATCATTCATCATCATCATCATTTATTATACCCTTAAAGGCCTCTGTTTGAGGCATTACATAAGGGGGGGGGGACAAAGCAAATGCAACTAAGAATAATACGTTAATACAACAAAACATAATGCAATACAATAAAATGAAAAACGATACATCACAATACAACGTTGGTCAATAATGAAGGGCACAAGGCTGAATTAGGCGGTAACAACTACAACAACAACAAGAAAAATAATAAGTTAACTGGGTGAAGTTTGAGAAGTGTCTTTTATTCAGTACAGTGATTAATTAATGCCTGTCGAAATTTAGTAGCGTCGCGCTCGTTAACAATGTAGTCGGGTAGCAGGTTCCAATTTTCTATTGCAGTTGGAAGAAAAGATTTATTAAATGCCAAGGTCGATCCATGTATACGTTGAATGCTGAGGAGGTTAAACAGGCGGCGCGATGTTCTGATGGGAGCTAGTAATAATGTGTCACGAAGATCAGGAAAATTGTAATATAACTTATGAAAGAGGCAGAGTCGTGCGATTTTCCGTCGGAGCTCTAGTGGCGGGATGTTAAGTGAAGATTTAATACTGGTGATACTGCTGTGTCTATTGTAATTTGAGGATATAAAACGGTCGTTTAGGCTAAGCACCCGCTGCTGTGCTCGTGCCGGTTGAAGTGGGCGTTTTAGAATTAGAGTGGAGAATTCTGTTCATTCGCTGAGCTGAGACATTTTTAAAACTCTAATTGCTCATTTGAAAGAACTGCAACCGCTGCTGTCATCAGCAGCAGCAGGTTTTGTATATTGCCTTTGCCACCAGCGTAACTTGGTGTTCCTGCAACACTTTACTGTCTTAAAATCTAGGCATAATATATAAACACCGCACAAAAGCAAAGCCAGACTCAACTTTTGTATTTTTTAAAAATGTTTGCAAACACTGTTGGCTTCATCTACTTTTTTTCATTGCTTTTACTTTTTGACATTGAATGGCACTGCCATCGCAGGTTCTCGAAGTCCGCACCTTTGGGCTCCAAGTGTCTCGGATGGGTGCCTTTGCCTCTAAGGTTCATAGCGGCAAAGGTGCAACATTTGTGCCTTGTAGCTGCTCACCTTACGTCTTTGGATATAAGCACCCAATTCTTAAACGCCTTTGTGGTGCCCGTGCAACTGGTGTATAAGCCTGTCGTGTGCAGTCCGAGAGCTCTCAGTCTGCTTCTACTGGGCCACACCATTGAGGGTTCTAATGAGTGACGCATATTGTTGTTATTCTGTGAGGTTGGTTGGGAAGGTTGTGAAGAGTGGAAAGACAATGCTCCATCCATGGCTTCATTGTCTGCTTTCTGGCACTGTGGCTGTAAATTAATTTTTGAGGCCATGTCATGAGGGGGTTTTTTTTGTGTGTGGTTGCAGCTGTCCATGATGTGGGACTATGGTTTTATGTATGGATGGCTCAAACATAGCCATCATAAATTAGATTTCTTTAGAGCACATAGAGATTGGCTGCTAATTTGCAATGGGTACTTTGCACCTTAAAACTATTTCTTTCAGGTGTGCTTGATCCTCATACGGCAAGTGCGGTTTTGTAAGAAAGTGGTAATTAGAAATTGCCTGTCGCTTATGGATTTGTATACGACTCCTTAATACGGTACCGCCGCTGGCGCCGACAACCGACGGCCGAAGAAAACTTGCGCGAAACACGTTGAGCGCAAAGAGCGCGGCTGGTCATCTGTCGTCTGCTACTTCGCTTGCGGCGCGTCGTCCGCTGCTCCCATCGAGCATCAACTGAGCGTTAGGGCACGAATCCACTTTACTAAGCTGCGTTCGAGTAATGACCTGCTTGGAACTGCGCTTGTGACAGTTCTCCTATGGGATTTTCTCATCGATTAAGCGAGCAACGTTTGTCAGCTGCACTCTCATATCATACCGGGCAGCGAGTGGATGAAGGCCTTAATATTCTTGCGGAAACAGCGCAAAAATTCGGAGGGGACTTAGGCTCCGCCTTAAGGGTATGACGCATTAGCGTTATTGAATTAATGCCCATATATGCTGAATTGGTCATTTTCTACTTAACATTCATAGATCCCTGGAGTCCTCATACTACTCCTGGCGCAGTGGTGCAGCGGTTAAGCGATACGCCATTGCCTTGCCATGGCAGCTGCTGCTGCCGGTGGGGCTTGTTGTGCGACCCAGATTCCTCTTCCATGAGCAACCTCTCGCGACCAATTATTAATTTAAGATCCACTGCCACGGCGGGAAATTTGCTCACAGTCCGGCCACCTGCCGCCTAGGTTGCTTGGGTTTTTCGCGTATTTTTTTGCTCACGGCCAAGGACGCCGACGGCGGCTTTTCTGCGACACGGGCTCTTTTACGCTGTCGCGTCAGAACGTGATTCTCATTAGAGAGTTTTAGTTTCACGTACGTAGAGCTCTTACGGGTGACCAGTGCGCATGCGCAGAACGCAAAGGATATGCGCGAGTCTCACGTACGTAATAATAATAATGGTTTTTGGGGAATGGAAATGGCGCAGTATCTGTCTCATATATTGTTGGACACCTGAACCGCACCGTAAGGGAAGGGATAAAGGAGGGAGTGAAAGAAGAAAGGAAGAGAGTGGTGCCGTAGTGGAGGGCTCCGGAATAATTCGACCATCTGGGGATCTTTAACGTGCGCTGACATCGCACAGCACATGGGCGCCTTAGCGTTTTTCCTCCATAAAAACGCAGCCGCCGCGGTCGGGTTCGAACCCGGGAACTCCGGATCAGTAGTCGAGCGCCGTAACCACTGAGCCACCGCGGCGGGTTCGTACGTGAGATTCGGTTTTTTACGTTGCGGTCTTCGCGTTTCTTGCGTACGTAGCGTTGACAAACATGGCGGCGCCCTGCCCGCCGCTTCACAGCGATAACAGCTTCGTCGCTAATCCCTCGACGCGATATCGTGTTCTAAACTGTTGTATTCGCCTTCGATTTGCCCATTCTTACCCTCGCATAAGGTTTCAAGCGACAAATGGCTTTTGTTTTTCAGACAGAAGGGCGATTTTTCAGCTGTTAAGCATGACGAAGTAGCGTTGGTCGTCGTCATAGCAACGGTCTCGCTACGAATGGCTTGGCTTGAAGACTTGTCTTGGATGATTTAGGCTACAACCAGTGTTTGTGTTTCTTAGTAGATGGCGCTAGGCGTAACGCGCAGCGTGTTTCGCGTACGTGTAACTATAAGGGTTTCAAACCACCTGCGTGCAGGCTACGTAGACTTCTCACGTTTGCGTACGTGAACCCGCTGCGTACGTGAAACTAAAACACTCTATTGCACTTTGTTGTGCGTACTGCAAGTTTTCTTGCTCCCCTGTTCGTTTAGAGTTCACTCACATTCAGTATCTCGCTCACTCACCACACACATACACACACCACACTGGCACTTTCAATCATCATAGTGCAAGTCACTGGGGACACACCTGGATGAAAGTCGTCCCCTTCTTGAAGATCACTTTCATCAAACTATGTCTGCGATGGTGTCAAATCCACCCGTACCAGCAACATCCACGTAAGCACCTCCTCTGCATTCATCAACTGCTAAATTCCTGTGGTCGTCGTTCTGTTCCTTCTTCTTGCTTTCCTTAAACTTCTTCTGATGCCATCTTCTTCCTGCCGACCGTCGCAAGAAGCATCGCCTTATGGTCTGTGAAATGGCTTGTACAGTACTTGATTTCCTTAACGGTGCTGTGGTTATGGAACGCCCAATCGATACATGTATTGCGGTTGCTCGAAATTGCGTTCATAGGAGTAGCCATTTCCAAACCAGCCCGCACGCGTAGCATGTGTGGACATCTGCTAGACATCCGAACATTCTGATTGAAATCTCCGACAACTACCAATGTCTCCTTCCCAATCCAGGGCTGCAGCTCTCTCACGATAAGGTCTGCTGCTGCCGTCTCACCGGTTCCGGGCACGTTGTATACACACACAACCACCACACTGCCGAGTCGCACAGCACTAACTGCACCATCCTCGTAGACTTGTTGGAGCAGGGAGACGTCCTCCACCTGCACGTCTCGTTTGACGCAAATGGCCACACTGGCCGCGCGGTTGTCACAGCGCTTCGCCCCGCTAATGCAGCGATACCCATCGACTTCGTAGGGAGATTCTGGGTCCATCCAGGCCTCGGTGAAACATAGTAGGTAGTGTGTGTGAGAACAAAACCCTTGGCAACGTCTACACAGTGTGCACCCAGGAAGCGCACGCTGACACAGGCGATGGGGACGAAGTAATCTGCCAGTATCCTGTTGCACTTGGCAGTGATGGTTTGTAGACGATGGTTGCCGAGTCCCTTCAACTCATCGGCAAGAGTGCGATCCGGGTTGTCTTTGACATGATTGAACCCAACAAACAAAATCTCAATCTCCCAGAAATATCTCATCAGGATATTCGGAATCTCCCCAGGAGGTGCTCATTTTTCCCGAAGACACCCAAAAAATGTCCCAACAACTAGCTGTGTCCAAAAAGTTGTGCGTCCCAGGGACAGCCCCAAAAGGTTAATGCTAGATTTCTCGGCTCTCGCTCAATAAATTTATTTCTTTTTCATGCAGGCTTCAGGCAGCGCACATATGTGCCAAATTTCAGGCACAAGCTTACAAGTGGTGTAATACATCTGTCCACTCGCGTGAATGCTTGCTGGCTAGGCCACTCAGACTTACTTGTTTACATGAAATGTGCTTTAACAAGATGAAAATTTAGGCTGGTTGGTGTATTATCTCGTGACGGGAGCAGCGGAGCACGAGACAGAGAGGCGGGACACGACGCTGACTAACAACCAGATTTTTAATGCACGTCTCGCTCTTGTAAGAAGGAAAAGAAAGAAGCATGAAAAACGCATAAGTACACGTGGTGAAATATTAAGACATCGCATTCAGATAATAAATTTCTCTGTCACGAAGGGCTATTGAAGGTATGCAGACACACACATCGCTCTTTGGTCGGATGTTGAAGGCTTCTTCAATCTCCTGGTCCGTTGATCAAAATATGACGGGTTGACCACTGTGTTGATGAGCTGCGGAGCGCTTTCATGCTCTCTGCAATGTTTTGCTAATTCACTGCTGATGGGGCCCTTTAGGGATCTTTTGTGCTCCCGAAGCCGTTTATTCAAATAGTGCCCTGTTTGACCAATGTAGGTGCGTCCGCATGACAGAGGTATTTCATAAACCCCGCTTTTCACACATTTCACGTGTTTTTTTTTCGGTGTTTTTTCTTGCACTGATTTTTCTTTGCTCGCTGTTGACTTTGGCGCACAGGCTTCTTAACTCGTTGGGTGCTGACATGAGCACTTTTACACCAGCTCTTGCTCCTACCTTTTTGAGACTGTGGGAAATGCCATTAATGTAAGGAATGACCACGTACAGCTTCCTTTCTTCTGATGTGGTTGTGACATATTTTTGCCTCTAAGTGCTTGCAGAATCCCTTCTGCGACACTGGATATCAGTCTCGTCGGGCAACCTGCTGCTTTCAGCCGAAGCTTTGGGTGTCAAAACTGCCTTGAACTTCATGATGACAGGATCTCGTCAATGCGGCTCTCAATGCTGTTTTTTTCGACCCCCGCTTGATGTTCTTGGAGTTCGCACATGTGTAGGGTCCTTTCTAGCTTCGTGGTCCGTACCGCCAGCATATGTGAGCGCCTAGAAAGGCTATCGTCAAGTCAAGAAATCGCATAACGTTTTTTTTTTCTGAGAGTTCACTTGTTATTTCTAGTCCTAGTTCTAGTCCTTAGCAAAAGCAGCAATGAGAGGCTCATTGACAAGGTCCTGCCATCATGACGTTTTAAGGCAGTTTTGACGCCCAGAACAGTCAGCTGAAAGCAGCAGGTTACCCGACGAGACTGCTATCCAGTGTCGCAGAAGGGATTCTGAAAGCACTTAGAGGCAGAAAATATGTCATAACCGCATCACAAGAAAGGAATCCGTACGCGGTCATTCCTTATATTAATGAAATTTCCCGCAATCTCAAAAAGGTAGGCGCAAGAGCTGGTGAAAAAGTGATCATGTCAGCACCAAAAAAATTAAGAAGCCTGTGCGCCAAAGTCAACAGCGAGCTAAGAAAAATCAATGCAAGAAAAAGCACCGGAAAAAACACGTGAAATGTGTGAAAAAGGGGTTTTATAAAATACCTGTCATGCGGACGCGCCTACATTGGTCAAGCAGGCGCTGTTTGAATGAACGGCTTCGAGAGCACAAAAGATCCCTAAAGGGCGCAATCAGCAGTGAATTAGCAAAACATTGCATATAGCATGAATGTGACCTGCAGCTTAGATACACAATGGTCATCACGCCATATTTTGATCAACGGACCAGAAGATTGAAGAAGCCTTCAACATCCGACAAAAGAGCGACGTATGCGTCAGCATACTTTCGATAGCGTTTCGTGACAGCGAAATTGATTATCTGCGTGTGTTTCCCTAATATTTTACCATGTGTACATCTTATGCGTTTGTAATGCTTCTATCCTTCCCTTATTGCACGAGTGAGATGTATATATTCGACGAACGTGCATTAAAAATCTGGTTGTTAGTCAGCGTCGATTCCAGCCTCTCTCTTCTTTGTTTCGTGCTGCGCTGCTCCTGCCACAAGAACATGAAATGTGCTAGAATTTAACACACAAAGGAAATATGAATTCGAAAGTCTGCCCGATCCCACCCATATAACAGGAAATAGCAGCGCAATGCAGATGTAATTTCACTTCATTAGATGTGCTCTTTGCATTTAAATGAATACAAACAGGAGACGCGTATGTATGCACCATTTAACACAATGTACGGAGCACTACGACACCAGCAAATAATAATGGCCAATTTTTTCTTTAGCTCTGAGAAATCTGAAAAAAATGAAGCAAATAAATACATAATACAGGCTGAAAGTTGATGCACCTTAAGCAAACATTCTAAAGGGTACAAAAGCATATATGCACACGCAAAAGCAAACGCATGTAAAGAGCAACCTGGGTGCCAAAAGAAAATACGATATGGGCATACGATACAGATACGCGGTTTCAGGTCACGGATTTTATGCAGGGTGAAACCTCCCTCTCGCTTTGCATCTCGCACGAGCCTCGGAGTAAGCTTGATCGTGTTATCAAAACAGGAAAAAAAATTAATTGGACGAGGCGAAAATGAAAAACGAGCATAAACCAACATACCTTGACGACGTTGCCAACGGAAACCCGGGGATGAAATAAAATGCTTCAACTATATATATGAATTCAACGCAGCCTTCTGTCCTGCGCCTTCTCGCAGCACAGCGAATGCTCAAACATACGCCTTGCATCCTCGTTGCACCCACGTTTTTCTTGTGACTAAGTGTGGAGATAAGACTGCTTGGATGGAGTCAGACGGCAAGGCGGACGTCTTGAGGTAGGAACCCTGGCGTGCCGCACCCATGGTACAGCAGACCGCGCTTGCGGCACAATACGGCGTGGGAGGCCAGATCAAGGTGATCAAGGCACAAGCAATCCGGTGGGGGTGGGTTGGGAGTCAGCGGCGCGAACACAACACAAACGATACCGCTGCGACAGGACGGCAATGTAGGTGGAGCAGGTTAACCCATGGGCACTCGCAGCAAGAGTCTGGTGGGCTTCCGAAGATCTCTCCCGCCTTTGACCGCAGTGGACGGCCACGCTGCCACCAACAACACGCCACAGTCGTCGGAGGCGGTGAGGGATGCAGAGTGCGCGTTATGAGTCGTCCATTGCCTTGAAATCCGCTGGCGCGAACGACGCCTGTAAGAGCGCCATTATGGTGTAGGGCCATGAAGCTGCGCAAAAGACTTTCGATGCGCCGCGCGCCGCTGCACCAGTTCCAAAAGGAATTATGCGGGCACGCCGAGGTGCGCGGGAAAGCTGCCATGAATCCGTAGTTACGAAGTTCACGACAGCCCAGTAATGAGAGCAAGAGCTGCCGCGCGCTGGGGCTTGCGCGCGAGCGGCTAGGGGCTGCGCGAATACGTGTGCGGAAGATGGTTTCCGTCCAGCGAGGAAGCCGGGTGAGCGACGGGAGGCCATTGCTGCGCCTCTGCTAGACAGCGGCGCAACGAGGACTGCTGGTCGTTGGAGATGTCTGCAGGGACCGCCGCTCCGTGCTGAAGTTGGAAACACTATAGAAGACGGGCACGTTGGTGACCGCCGCTCCCGGCGGTGCGATGAAGAGGCAGACCGCCGTCGCTTGCCTGCCTGCAGCATGGAGCCGATGGCCCACGAGAGAGATGTGGGGTGAACTGCGCTTCCTTCGGCTGTTCGAACTGTTTGATTTATCAAAACGGCGAGTGCAAGAGTGAAACCTTCTCTCCCCGTAGTTTTCTGCGCGAGCGACAGAGAAAAGGGAGCGAGGAGTCAATTTTTATTTTTTGTTGAAAAGCATTGGTCCCAAAAACGTTCTCCAGGTTACCTTTCTGGGACCAAAATGCTATGATTTGTTTTTGTTTGCCTAACACCCTCGAAAAAACGTTTCTAGGCCATTAGTGGGCGCACTGCCCTTTTGCTTGTGTTTCTGTGTCCTATCTCTATGGCCTGGAAATGTTCGATAAATGTATTGGGACTGGGGCATTTAATCCTTTCTGGGAGCACCTGGGGAGGTACGTTGTTTGCTGGGTATGAATGGTTATGGCGCTCGCCTGGACCACGGGGAATTGCTTGTGCCTGACGGTTATGTGTCCCAGCCAATTTCTCTTGGCTGTCACCCGATGGTGATGAGTTCGATGGCGACGAAATTACCGCAGATGTCAGGATTGTTCGTTCGGTAGCGTCGTCCTTTCAGCAGGGCCACTGCACCCACACCAGTGGGAAACTCGATCCATAAGCGCAGAGGGTTGTTGTCTGTGTCCCTTTGAACGTGCTTGAGGATCCCCACACTACCATTGACGGGGCGGTTCGATACGTCGATGTTCCGTATGTCCATATATGGCTCCTCGAGGCATAGTAAGATTTTATGAGCCAAGTTGCCCATCTGACCTTTGGGCATGGTGACGACTGTGGCTTTGCCGTGAGCGTACTGTTCGTCGGACCTGTGACCACAAATGGTGTCTACAGCCGGACAGTGAATCGCGTATTCAGTACAGGCCTCGGCGGTCTCGATGTTAAAGGCGTCAGCATGTTCGTTCGTGTAGAAGAGGCGCACTCGGGATGTGCTCTTATTCGCGGCTTCTTCGGTGGTCACAAAGCGGCTTTCCAAGAGGCACCTCGTCCGGAGCGAGCCCTATTCCGTCCCCGATCTTGGTCAGTATGGTGGCAAACCGCTCTTCGCTCTGGCGCACATCCTTTAGCTTGAAGTAGGAGAGATTGTGTCGCGGCATACCTTCCGTATCGAAGACACTCCCGTGCAATTTAGAACCGCTTATACACCTCAGCTGCCCTGACCGGCGGAAGCTGCCTCAAGTCGCCGCACACAATGATATCGAATCCGCCGAAGGGTTCCGTGTACTTGAGGGGGATGGTGCGTAGTCTGACCAATCAGCACAAGCGTGTCCGCCGACATCATACTGATCTTGTCAATGATCATACACTTTACGTCTTTGGAGATGCAGCGGAAGGAATTAGCGTCGCTCAGGCTGAGACCCCTATCCGGATTATTGCCAGATACGACGAGTTGGAAGGCGGCGTGCAAGGTAACCCCACTGATTGCCACGGCTGCTTTTCCGGTGGTCGCACATGCAACGAAAGAGTTGATGCTTTCATCCCGGTTTCCACTTCTGAAATAGCGGTTGTAAACGTCCATGGTGCGCAGCACGAACGTCTGGCCACAACCGGCTGCTCCGGTAACGAAGACTTGCAGGGGCTTCGAGTCGGGCGTGGTCAGGCGATGAATGACTTCTCGCACGACCTCGAATTTTGACTGCATTCATCATCCTCATTCGATGCAAGTAAACGTCGGTGGGCATGATGTCAGTGCGCATCTGGACGGCTGGACATCTTGCGGCACCCGCTTCAGTGCTGTAGGTCCTTAGCCTGTTGCATAGCCGTTCCTTCGACGACCTCAGCGAGGATGGTGGGCCGTCCAGCACGTCTCGGCGGCTCTTGAAAGACAAAGGCGGAGCGAAACCGACGGAACGTTGCCCCTCAGGGCGACCGACCGCGGAAGTAACACGCGCTGGATTTGAGTAGAGACCACCCGCTGAGAAGACTTCAGGGCTCGCGGTGCGGCGCCATTTAGTCATGGTGTCGTTCTACAGGCGACTAGATAGAGTTGTTTCTCTCTCTCACCGAGGATGTCGAAGTCGTCATTTACGTCCACGAGTAGATAGGTCATCCTGCGCTTCACCTCTGTCTGTCTGTCTGTCGAAAGCTTCTTGCTGAGCAGCTTCTTCGCTGATTATGTTTTTACAAAGCTCTTCAATTTCTGCATGATCAATGTGAGGACTGCTGTAGCGAGCTTTGACAGCCAGGATTTCGGACACGCAGTTGTCGTAAATTCCGACGAACTTGTCCGGTCTAGGATATCCACTTCGCGCCGAAACAGGTGGAAGGGAAGCACGTGCTCGTGTTTAAAGTTGAGCACGTCAGACACTGGATAGGCGTGGTAGCGAATAACCGCAGGCTGCGCTCTCGGCCGTTGTCATTGAACGTTGCTGTCGTCGATTAGGAGCGTCTGTTGACAGAAAGACATGTCCAACGCTGCCTCCAGTTTATTATGCTGGTCTACAGGATCGCCTATACGTTCAGCATTCTAGTCGCTTGAGTCTGCCAGACTGTCGCAAAATTTGTCTGCCTTCTCTCGACTTATGCGGATGCCATAGTATCGATACAACGTAGAGTTCTCCAAGAACGAAAGATAATTAGGTTGCAACTAAGCCTTCTTGACCATGCTACGAATCTACAAACTCGATCTTGTATATCATCCGGCGCTTGATGTGAACACACAACGCCTATCTTCGACATCTCTAGGGAGCATTCGGACCGTTATGTCGACGTTAATGGGCCCGTTCACAAAGGTTCCTCTGATGGCGAACTGAGCGCTATCGTTGTACAGCAACCTCCGGATCTGCATAAAGGGGATCCACGGTGACACAAGCCGCTCGCTCACGAGATGAAGTTTTGGTAAATGCGGCGGCTTGGGGGGGGGGGGGGGGGAGGGGTACGCGTAGCCATTCGTAGTGGAGAAGTTAAGGATGCAGTCTCGCCGAATGGTCTGCATGCAAGTGCGGCACACCTCGAACCCAGAGACATCTGTCTGAAAAGCATCGGCAACGACTGTGGCAGGCGCTTCAGGAAGAGTCGAAGCCGATGCCGATCGCACTAAGAGCAAGCGTAACCAAATGGGTTCTGTGTGAAGCGTTTGAGAAACATGTTTGTCGCACTCGCATGCTGGCTTAACCTTTCCCGCGTGCGTTGTTCTGCCTCGGCTCGTCGCCTGGCTTCAGCTTCTCTGGATAGAATTTCTGGACAGTCTTGCCGCTGTTGTCGTCTGACTTCGGCGTGTCTCGTCCGCAACTCCGAGCTTCCCTGGCGTTTATGTCGTCGGGCCTGAGCTTCTCGCGCCCTCAAATCGAGATTTTCTTGCCGCTGTTGCCACCTGTTCTCGGCTTCACACGCTATGAATGCGGCGTCTTCTTGCCGATGGTGACGTTTGACCTCAGCTTCTCGTGCTCGAAGATCGGCATCATTTAGGCGCTCTTGACGCCTGACCTCGGCTTCCCGCGCTCGTATTTGGGGATTCATGTCACGGCGCTGGCGTTTCATCTCAGCCTCCCTAGCTCTCAGCGCGGCGTTCGATTGTCGCTCCTACCATTTGGCGTCTGCTTCCATTGCTCTTCGTTTCGCATATTCTTGACGTTGAAGCCGCATCGCTTCTCTTGCCCTGAATTCCGGGTCCTCGGTCCGCCGTTGCCGTTTCGCCGAGTTCAGCATTTTCACGCCGCTTTCGCCATTAGGCCTCAGCATGGCGAGCTTTGGTCACCGCCTCCGTCTTGCGCGGCCTCGATCCCTCCTTGTCGAGCACCAGCTGACGGAGATGGCCCGTCAGTACTCGCCGATGAGGAAGACACTGTAGTGTGCCCAGCACTGGTAGACGTCACCGCTTCCATTGCACGTGTCTCCAGAGCGAGCCCATGTTCCGCCGCTCAGTCAGTTAGTGAATCAACTTTATTTAGCAAAGGGTGGTAGCTTGCACCCCCGTGGGCCTAAGCCTAAGCCGAGGCCCCGGGAGGTTGGGCTACCGGGCCAGGAACGGTGCCGTTGGTCGGTCACAGCTTCGGCCACCAGGCTGATCAGTTTTTTCTTCCTAGCGGGATCCTCGCTCGCCAGGTGGACACCGGAGCGAGCGAACGTGTGTTGCTTCGGCTCCGGAATTTTCCACTCTTTTGTGCGGTTCTTCGAGGACCCATCACCTGAAAGCTGCTGCAATCGGTTCGTAAAACTGCTCCGCATCGTTTTCATCCACGTCTCGGGACTTTAGAGCCAGAATTTTGCGCGAAATTTTCGAGTATTGCTCCGAACTCGGGGCGGACGCCTCACTTGGCCTCGAGCCAGACATAGCTTGACCACGCAACGCCTTGTCCTAGCCCAGGCCTAACCTCCCTACTCGTACGTGGACCGCCATGGCCTCTCGACGCCGAGCCTGCCTGCAGCAGAATGGCTTCCTTAGTAGAAGGGGAAGACATCACACGCGAAGAGTTTGCTACCGGTCCGAGATGGACCCGGGCATTTCCGGCCCGCGAGCTAGCGCACCCAGCTTTGTTCTAGTCCAAGCAAGCTGTCTCTGCCACGTGCTCGCTACCCAAGTCTTCGCCACCGGCCCGGACCGAAAGAGGCAAGTCGTCTTCGCCCACTCTGCCTAAACTCAAGCGCCAGGCTCCGCAACCGAAATTTCCCACCCTAGACCTGAAAGTTATATTCGAACCCAACGGAGGCCTAGACCTTCGCAACCACAACGGGGGCTTCCTGCTCTCCCTTCTGTGCGCCATATTGAAACTCCCCGTGGAAGCGGTACGTCAGCAGGACATCATCCGTATAAATACCCTCAACAACTCGTTCACCGTAAGGACGCCCTCGGAAAAGCGCGCGGCGCGCTACGTGCAGATCACCTCCCTACTCGTCGGAGACACGACGTACCCGGTGGAAGCCTACATAGCCGAACCAGACAACCCCATCCGAAGCGTACTCTACAACGCAATCTTTGACCAGAAGGCAGAAGAGATCGTCTACGACCTCCAAATCTGCAACAATAGTGATTCCGACACCATTTCCGACGCGAGGCAACTGGGCAAGACGAAGTCGATCCTCGTCACTTTCATCAATACCAAGAAGGTTCCAAGCAACTCACAGTCTATAGGGCAGTCTGCAACCGCTACTACTTCTTGGCGAAAGCCGAAGCGTGCTACAATTGCTGGAGGCCCGGACATTGGAGCGACGTGTGTGCGGCTCCTCGCCAAAATCTCTGCCACTGATGTGGAGATAATCATCGACCGGCGGACGCACCCACGTGCGAGGTCAAATGCATCCTGTGCAACGAATCGCACTTTACGGGCTCCAAGCAATGCAAGGTTCGCTTCAACCGCCCGGGCAACAAGAAACCAGGCACCACCGCCAACTCTACCAAAGAAGAAAGGAAAGAGAAGCAGTCGCCGACCCACCGACAGTCACGAAGGCGGCAGCGGTCAAACTCGAGAGGCCGTGCCAACTCCCGCTCCATATCCAAGTCCGGAACGAGGAATAGCTCTACCCCACTGAAAGGAACAAGGAGCAAATCACAGTCTTTCCCACCCCTGGGCAGCGGAGGCCATGCCGCGTCCGAAAAACAGGTGAACTGGGGCCCGCGATCTCCCTCCTTGGTCCGGGAGGATAACCAGCTAAATACACAGCTAGAAAAGCAGGGCAAGCAAATCCAGCAACAAAGCCAACAAATTGAAAACCGTAGCAAACAGATTCAACTGCTTACTCAAAAACCAACCACCGCAGTAAAGATGGATATCCACAGGGATACCCCTACACCAGTAGCCAGCCCACCAAGCTCCCCCACACAATGCCTCCCCGTGAAACGCAAGGCCAAGGAACCGAACTCTACCACAACCGATAGCGCAATATCTCTGTAGAAAATCTTTAGGGCTATTAATATCCTCGAATAAAAGACAGAAAACATGTCCAAGGAAACCAAAACTTGGGCAGCAACAGTCAACAGGCGCCTGGTAGCGCTCGAGCAAAATATGAGTGCACAAGATGCTATCATCGCTCACCATCAGAGCAGCCTAGCGAAACTCTCCTCCATCCAAACCAAATTCAACCAACTCGTACCCGCTAAGCTAATTAATGATGGAAGCAACCTGCAAGGAACCTAGAGTGTGGCAGTGGAACTGCAGAGGTTACCGCTCTGAACGCAGTAACTTGCAGCTCCACATACAATCCCTCGCCGACGCGGAGATCCCAGCGCTAATTGCGTTGCAGGAGACGCAAACCCCTACCAAACTCCTCAACTACGCCCCTCACAAACAAAACACATCCAGCACCGAGCGAATAGCCACCCTTGTCCACAGAGTCTACACCGCTACAGATCACCCAATCGAACAAGGAAATATTGAGTTCCACTTGATAGAGCTCCTTCCAAAAACTAGAAGCCCTAGCTTATTCGTCCTCAACACGTACAGCGCCCCAAAAAGCAGCGGAGACCCCCCCCCCCCCCCTCGCGGTCTTTAGGAAAGCGCTGAAGATTAGCGCGCGAAACCCGCTACTAATCCTAGGAGATTTTAACGCGAGGGACATAAGCTGGGGCTACAAGCACAACTGCAGATAAGGATCACAACTCTGGTCATGAATGCAAAACGAGGGCCTAACCCTCGTTAATGATACGCAACAGCACACGTGCATAGGAAACAGCGTGAAACTAAACACCATCCCCGATCTCACGATCACCAGAAACATCGCACAATGTCAGTGGACTAACACGCAGATCTCCATAGGCAGCGACCACTATATCATTCAAACAACCTTCGCAATGCAGTCAATCACGCCGTCTGTAAAACGACAACTCGCAATCACAGACTGGGATAAATTCAAGAATCTTCGGAAGGAATCCCCTGCTGAGATAGAACACCTTTCAAAATGAGTGAATACACTCACGAAGGACGTCGGAAGAGCCACATCCCAAGTCCAGAGCAATCGGGAAACAGAAATCGTGGACAGTAGACTTGTCCACATGTGGAAAGCACACTCCAGTATGCAAAAAGATGGCTCAAAAACAGACACAACACACCTCTCAAACTAAGAATAGCAGCCTCAGTAAAAAAGATCGAAACACATGCAGCACACCAAACCCATCAACAGTGGGGCCAGATTTGCAACCGCATGGAAGGAGATCTGGGACTGAAAGACACGTGGAAAGTTCTACGTTGCTTCTTGGAACCAGGAGACACTAAAGACTTCCAACAAAGTAATGTCACCCGCATCGCCCACAAATTAGATGTGGACGACAGGTATCTCACAACCATAGCTAGGAACACACTCCCCCAATACTCAGGCCCTCCGAACCCCGAGCCCGATGAAGGCATATGGTGTGGGAAGTGAGAGCAGCCATGAACAAACTGCGCACCACGTCGGCGCCGGGCGGAGATAAAATCATCACCAAAACATTACGGAACCTGGATGAAAATTCGATCCAAGCAGTAATCAAACGGTTCAACAAATACTGGAGGGAGGGCACCCTCCCCCCGGAATGGACCCACGCTAAGGTCACCTTTATTCCAAAGCCAGGAAAACTACTTCAAGTGGCGAACCTCCGTCCCATCTCGCTCACCTCATGCCTAGGAAAACTCTTTGAACACGTTATTCTCGGCCGTCTTTAAACCAACATGCAAGAACCGGACCTCTTCCCCTATACGATGCTGGGATTTAGAAGGAACATGTCCATGCAGGACATGATGCTTCAAATCTCGGAAGAAATTCTACACCCCAGACACGGCAAGCGCACGAGAGAACTACTAGCCCTAGACCTCACGAAAGCGTTTGACAACGTCCAGCACGACGCCATACTAAACACCGTATCTGACTTAGACGTAGGAACTAGAACACACGCTTATATAACCGCCTTTCTGAATGACAGGACGGCAGAGATAAGGTTTGGGTCCGCGGAATCGTACCCCTTCCCTCTAGGAAGCAGGGGCACACCCCAAGGCTGAGTTTTATCTCCACTACTCTTCAACATTACCTCATACCGATGGCCCAAAAATTACAGCGCATCCCACACCTATCCCATTCCTTGTACGCAGATGACATCACCCTGTGGACGACAACGGGAAATGTCACCGAAATGTAGGAAAGCCTCGAAGCGACAGCGGACGCGGTAGGCCGGTTGAAAGCAACACGGAGCGCGACTGCTTGCGGTCGAACAAACTACAGGCTGGGGCGAGCCAAGTAACTCCCCCCCCCCCCCCCCCCATAGAGTTTCTTACTGTATACTACAGGGGCTGGGCAATATTATTTTTAATTCTTTTTATGGCCCACTCTACTATATGTATACTACAGGGAAAACTGGCGGCTGTTCACTTCATCCATCATGGGCGCCTGAGGCATGCTGGGAAGACAGCAAACCGAATTGAAATCTATTGACTTGTTGACTGTGCTACGGATTTTTTGGTTCCATTTCGCTTTCACTACAGTAGCTTTCACTGATGTTTTGTGAGCTTTGTAGTTGTGTACTGCAGCTACACATGCAGTTCATTTGAGATCCGATGCTTCCGAAGGCGCTTGACTCGAAGTGAACTGACCACAGGGTCTGGGGCCTGCTAGGCCTATATTCCATTTTGCCTCCTCACTGGAAGCCATTTATGCAGCAAGCTGGGTTTTGCTCAGCAGGAACCTGTGCTACCTGTGCATTGAAATGTGAAAGAAGGAACACGCTTTTTTTTCGTGAACTGACATCTCAGCAGTTCGCTGCTGTGACCACTTTGCACATTTCTCGTAGGAGTCTTGGAGGCACTTTAAAAGCACAAAATTAAGTACTTCTACAAGCGCAACTTATGATAACCTCCCGTAGTCGACGGCAGTTGCGTTTGATTCATTTCGAAGAGTGTAAATGGCCGCGCACTGCAAGCAGGAACCATCACTTCATGAATTATTTCCCCAAATACCTGCATGTTGCACTCGTCAGCATGAACACGGACATCAGTTGCGGTAGGAGAGGTTTCGCTTCCTAGGTAATGTTTTTCTTGGCAAAATCTCTAAGCGCAGCGCTAGGACATGCCGAGAGCCGGCACTGAGTGCGCGCAAACTAGTTTATCACAGCAAAGCGGGGGCTCGGGTAAGTTTCTCGCGGCACGAACATATCCTATGCACGGACATTAGGCGCGCCCCGCAATAGCAGACTACACCAATGAAACGTTTCTATTTTTCACAGTGCGAAAAAAAAAGCTTCCAAAGTGCGCATTTTAAGAATTAACAATTTTTGTTGCAATAATGTGTGCTCTAGAAGACGTGTCTGTTAAACACATTTTTTTTCCATGGTTAGTTATGTTTTGCGGCATGAAGATAAAGCCCTCTCTCGCCATTGGCAAATTCGGCGCTTGTCTGCTTTTCTGCTCATTTATTGCGATCTACAGTTGCCATGTTTTAATGAAGGACATACTGATAGCAAAACAACGCTTCCTTGCAACATATAATTTGCGAAAATTTGTAATTCTGCAGTCGTAGTCGCCTTTTAGGGCAAAGCCAAGTGCCACGGAGGGAGTGAAAGAAGAAAAAAAAGATGCCGTAGTGGAGGGCTCCGGAATAAATTCGACCACCATGTGGATCTTTAAAGTGCACTGACATCGCACAGCACACAGGCGCCTTTTGCGTTTCGCCTTCATCGAAACGCGGCCGCTCGTGAGGGGAGCCCCTTCCTACGGGCCCTGACGGCGAGCAAAAATCTCGCTATGTAAATATGCCTTTTCTTCTAGCGCAAATGCCTCAGACACTTAACGTGGTGCTTAAATTCTTCTTTAGCGAAACGGAAAAAGCACCTGTGCTGTGCGATGTCAGAGCACGTTAAAGATTCCCGAGTGGTGGAAATTATTTTAGAGCCCTCCACTGCGGCACCTCTTTCTTCTTTCCCTCCCTCCTACATCCATTCCCTTACGGCGCGGTTCGGGTGCCACCAAGATATGTGAGACAATTACTGCGTCACTTTCTTTGCTAAAAAAAAAACAATTTAAACCAGTCACGCGACGGCCCTCTCGGTGCCCACATTGCGGCAACACTTCCTTTTGCTCAGAGATGAAAAATGAAAATGTAAATTGGTTTCAGGAGAAAGGAAATGGCGCTGCATCTGTCTCGCATCTCGCCGGACACCTGAACCGCGCCGCAGGAGAAGGGATAAAGGAAGGACAGAGAAGAAAGGAAGAAAGAGGTGTCGCAATAGAGGGCTTCAGTCCACTGTCCCAGGGGGCCAGTTATGCACCTTTCATTTGCTTTCCAAGAAAATTGAAGATTGCATAAGAGAGAGACCCGCCGCGGTGGCTCAGTGGTTAGGGCGCTCGACTACTGATCCGGAGTTTCCGGGTTCGAACGTGACCGCGGCGGCCGCGTTTTTATGGAGGAAAAACGCTAAGACGCCCGTGTGCTGTGTGATGTCAGTGCACGTTAAAGATCCTCAGGTGGTCGAAATTATTCCGGAGCCCTCCACTACGGCACCTCGTTCTTCCTTTCTTCTTTCACTCCCCTTTATCCCTTCCCTTACCGCGCGGTTCAGGTGTCCAACGATATATGAGACAGATACCGCGCCATTTCCTTTCCCAAAAAACCAATTATTATTTTTTTAGTAGGAAGATTACTGACGCCAACCTGGTTAATTTTTGAAAAACGACGTTTCGAGACCAGTTTGGTTCCTTCTTCACGGTATGACTACGGCCGAGGCGTAGCTTGGCTTTTTAAGCCCTCGTGTTGAATACCTCCGGGCCAATGACGGCAAATCGTGGATGCAAGACGAAGGAAGTGTCCCCAGGGAGCGATTACATTCTTTAGTGTCTGTTGTAGCTTCGGTTTCCAGTACAATAGTGCCGTCAAAGTCAATTCGGTGGTCAAATTCCTCGCAGTGTTCGGCCACCGCGCTGCGCTGACGGCTCATTTGTCGGACGTCCGCTTTGTGTTGCCTCATTCTTTCGGCGAAGTTCTTCGTTTCCCCCACGTACGAGGCCGGGCAGACTGAGCAGGGAATCTTGTATACAACCCCTTGGGCCCTTTCTTTTGTGTGACGGTCTTTTGGGCGGGGGAGAAGGCGTCCGATGGTGGTAGCCGGTTTGTGCGTTGTTAGCACCCCTTCTTTACCGAGAATTCCAGCCAGCGTCTCGCTCAAGCCTTCCACGTATGGTATGCAAACACATTTCCGGTTCTGGCGTGTGCTTGGGGAAGGAATAGGAGGTATTCACGTGACGTCATCCGCAAGGGGCGCTAGTGGCCGGCGCGGCATTCGCCATGTTGGTGGTCGCGCGCGCGGCAGCCGCAGCATTTACCTCGCTTGTGATGTGTGAAATGTGAGTGTATTTAGCGTCTCGCGCAAATCATTTCTGTCCGACCGGTAACACCGTGTGACTGAGTGGATACGCCGTGAACTGCGCGAAGCAGAAAAGAGCGGGCACGCTGAAAATGTTACACTTTGTGAAAACGTCGACGCGTAGGAATGTGCAGGTGCCGGCGTGGTGTGCGACGTAAAAGACGGCTGCCGTGCGTTGAATTCACCCATATTAAGGTCCGCCTTGTGCACGGCGTAATTTTGCCGACAGGTCGAGGAATTAAAGCATGCAAATCTATAAGAGTGTGCAATTGCTTGACAAGCGGTCGACCCGGGCCCCACATCCGTGCTGAGGGTGCCGACGGCCGAAGTGCCGTTTTTCACCTAGGTGAGTAGTTAAAAGTGTTTGTTCGTTTAGCTAGCTTAACTTGTCATCTCTGTCTGCTGAAAGTGACGTGTTACTATTGAATGTATCGGAATCGCTGCACATCGCGTTGCTGCGAGCCGGCCTACAGATTCCAGGTCTTGTGCACTGGAAGCAACGCTACGTTTCTACAATAAAACCTGCAAAACATTCTTGTTATGTCTGCCATTTGTGCTGCGAGTGCATGACAGTATTTGCTCGACCATTTTATCGCGTAAATAAAGCAGCTATGACGCAATATGCGTTTTTGCTGAAACAATGAGGCTTCGGTAGTTCGCGGACTACAGCCGCTGGAAATATGAGTTTCTGCAGCGTCCGTTTAGGAATATGGGTAATCAATCATGTGCTGTGTTATCCACCATGTGTCCTGCATGAGTAGCTGACAGCTATGAACTGATATTAAAAGCGGCAAGTCGTGTACATTCTTGCGTGCAATGCAGCCGGCCAGTTTTGCTGCCAAGTTGCGGCACACAGCTCGGTTAAATTATGGCACAGAATTCTGCTGCAAACTTGATGCACAATAAGCGTTCCACAAAGAAAAGTGGACGTTGGCGCATTTAACAACGTGCAAAGATGTTACAGATCACTAACAATACAGGCCGGGTACCTCACGGCGTACCGTGCCACTGCGCGAGCTTTCGTGAAACGACCACAAACATGGCGCGTTTGCCGCGGCGACGCTCGCGCCGTCTGGTAGCGCGGCCTCAGTGAATACCTCCTATAGAGCTGTTTTTGGTTTTTCTTTTTTCTTTTTAGCTGACGCGTCGGATTAATGAACTGGGGTGCCCATTTTTTTTTGGATATCGGAGACCTCTCGTTTCTTTTTTCATCATGTGAAGAACATATGGTGGCGGCTCTCTTCAATAAAGATGTAATGACAGATGCCTTGTGCGAAATGGGATAATTCGAATTGAAAAGGAGGTACCGTTCCGTGTGGGTTGGATTTCTGTATACCGAGAACCGCAAGTCTTTGTCGTGCCTTGTGACTAGAACGTCGAGAAAAGGCAGATCGCCCTGCTGCTCACGTTCAACTGTAAATTGTATGGCCGGTTCAGTTGAATCTAGATGGATTAGGGGGTTTTCTATTTCTGACGTTCTTACCACACAAAAGGAGTCGTCTACATATCGAAGGAACAACTTTGGCTTGGGATTGAAGGTGGTAAGTGCCCGGCTTGCGACGTCTTACATGGTTAAATTAGGCATTGTGACCGATATCGGCGCCTCATGGCAGTTCCGGTTGTTTGCTTGAAAAATTCTCCATTATAGTTGAAATAAGTACTACGAAGACAGAAATCAAGAAGGCGGCATACCTCGTCGACGCTGAGTGGTGTTCTCTCGTGCAGGTTTTGATCGTTTTGGAGTGAGCGGTGCGCAACGGCCACAGCCAGGGGCACTGGAACACTGGTGAATAACGACACCACGTCAAACGAGACCAGGTTTTCGTCTTCTTCAATCGTCAGGTCCGAGAGAAGTTGCACGAAGTGTCCCGAATGCCGTACATGCGTGGGTGTTCTGCCGTAGAGCGGAGCTAGTACCTTGTGAAGGTAGTCGGAAAGACGTCGGAGAGGAGATAGAGTGAAGTCCACAATTGGCCGCAGTGGGATGTTAGGTTTGTGAATTTTAGGTAGCCCGTAAAAGATTGGGCCTGAGCCATTTCTGGAGATGAGGTGGAGGTAAAGCCTTTTGAATCAGGGTGCCGCTTGAATATGTCCGCTAGAATTCTGATAAGCGTTGTTTGAGTGGTCGAAGTCGGATCCTTGGGAATCTTGTCATATGTCCCACTGCTCAGGAGGGCCGATGCTTTTTCCTCGTAGTTGCGGTGGTCCATCAGCACCGTTGAGTTGCCCTTGTATGCCGGGAGCATGACGATGGTGGTGTCGTCTCAAAGGCCCCGTAGTGCCTTTCATTCCAGTGGGGACAGATTACTGGGAAGTTTGGAGGGTACCTTAGCGATGACCCCAATCGCTTTCAGGTGGACTTCTCTAATCTGCGGTTCCAGGCGCTGGATAGCGTTCTCGACAGCCCCGAGAAGTTTTGGAAGGGCGGGAACCGGTGACATGTTGAACCCAAGCCCTTTTGCGAGGACCGAGGATTCATGCGGGGTTAGCTGACGGGAGGAAATGTTCTTTATGAAGCCAGAGTTTTGGGGATCTGGCTGTTTCTGTTGCCTCTTTTGTTGTGCAACCAGCTTCTTTCCTGGAGATGCGAGACGCTTGTTGGTCAAAGTGACGGCAGCTTCTTCGGCGAAAGCGTGCACACATGAGAAGAGCTTAGGCATCCTGTGCTCTTGTTGGCGGCGGGTGAAGAACACGTCCAGCTCTTTTTTGCGGAGAGCAGACTGACATTCGTGTATCCGCGCGCATAGTAGGCGTTGCTCCGTTTTGGACAACAGCCGTAGGCTCTCTGGAGTGGTTACCGGTCGCTTGAGGCGAAGACTCACGGGTATCACGTCCTTTTCTCTGCAGGTCTTGTTGAATTCGAGATGAGTCCGGAAGACAGCAACACCCTTGTTGATGTTGATATAACGCTTTACAAGATGCATGGTCTCGATGCCGAAGTCTTGGCGTATAGACTCAAAAGAAAACATTTGACAGAAGTCTGTCTGGTTGGGAAAAATTAATTTAGTGGAAAGATGACTGACGTCAACCAGCTTAATTTTTGAAAAAACACGACGTTTCGGGACCGGCTCGGTCCCTTCTTAACGGTGTGTCTACGGGCGAGGCGCAGCTTGGTTTTTTAAGCCCTCGTGTTGGTGCCTCCGGGTCAATGCCCGCAAACCATGGATGTAAGACGAAGGAAGTGTCCCCAGGGAGCGATTAACATTCCTTCGTGTCTGTTGTATGTGCCACGACTCCAGCAGAAGCCTCCTGCGCTAGTTAGCTTCGGTTTCCAGTACAACAGTGCCGTCAAAGTCAATTCGGTGGTCACATTCGTCGCAGTGTTCAGCTACCGCGCTGCGCTGACGGCTCATTTGCTGGACGTCCGCTTTGTGTTGCCTCAATCTTTCGGCGAAGTTCTTCGTTTCTCCACGTACGAGGCCGGGCAGATTGAGCAGGTAATCCGGTATATAACCCCTTGGGTCCTTTCTTTTGGGTGACGGTCTTTCGGGCGGAGGAAAAGGCGTCCGATGGTGGTAGACGATTTGTGCGTTGTTAGCACCCCTTCTTTACCGAGAATTCGAGCCAGCGTCTCGCTCACGCCTTCCAGGTATGGTATGCAAGCACGTTTCCGGTTCTGGCGTGTGCTTGGGGAAGGAATATAGCTGTTTTTGTTTTTTTTTCTTTTTATTTGTAGCTGACGCGTCGGATGAATGAACTGGAGTACCCATATTTTTGGAGATCGGAGACTACTCGGTTCTTCTCGTTTCTTTTTTCATGTGACATGAAGAACATATGGTGTCGGCTCTCTTCATTAAATATTTATTGACAGATGCCTTATGGGGAGTGGGATGATTCGAACTGAAATGGAGGTACCGTCCCGTATGGGCTGGTTTTCTGTATACCGAGAACCGCAAGGCTTTGTCTTACATCAATGGTTTGCGGCTATATGAGACAGATACTGCGCCATTTTCTCCCCCCCCCCCCCAAAAAAAAAAACAATTAATAATTATAAGAGAGAGAGAGAGAACAACTTCAATTTTCTCCAGGAAAGACGTTCCTCCCCGCCCCCGGCACGCATGCCTGGAAGACGGGAATTGGCGCGTCCGCGGTTAGAGGCTGGCTGGCAGTCCTTGACTGGTAGCGGCCTCTTCCGCCAGGGGGATCGCGTTGCGGTGGAGCTCAGGGTCCGGGATTCTTAGCAGGGTCTCCCAGGATTCTCTACTATCAATATTTCTGCCAGCTCCGGGAGAATTTGGGCACTCCCAAAATATGTGGTCGAGGGTCTCTCTCGCCCCACAATGTGTGCATCGATCATGCGACTTCAGCTCTGGGTACACGTGGTAAGCCCATACCGGGTTCATAAATATATAGGTTTGTAGCCGCTTCGAGGCGACAGCTCCTCTATTTAATTTTGGATCTGATGAGGGTACCAGCCTACGTCCCAATTTATAATGGTTAAAAATTTCCCCGTAATTTTGCAGGAGCTCCTCTTTCCCCCAGTGCTCGGGGGGCTCTACGGCTACCCGGAAACAGAGAACTCGCACTATCTCGTGAGCCGCCTCGTTATCGGGGATGGCGGCGTGTGCGGGTGTACAAATTAAATGAATTTTCCCATCCAGTGGTTGCTGGCTAAGGATCTTGGCCGCTTCCGGTGAGATCCTGCCTCTTACAGAATTTCGAATGGCCGTTTTACTGTCTGAAGGTGAAGCGCCGGCATACGCAAAACGCTCCGCAGCTAGCCCGGGGAACTTTTCGCTTGAAAGAATTGGCAGTGACTTAACTTATCTAAACCTGGAATTCAGCGAAAAGCAAGCACGCTTGCTAAGCGACTGAGGCTCGTCCATGGCAGCTCCTACACGCTCGCTGTTGCTACTGCTGATTGGAAGAAAGAAGAGGAAAGTGCACGGGCCTGCCTGCTGGCTCAAGCCGAGCCAGGCTCGCTGCCGCGTGCTGAAAGTAGGAGAGTTAAAGGATGGGAGAGCAAAGATAGAAAGGAAAGGCGCGCGCTATAAGCCGCCGATCCCGGAGGCTGTGCAATACCGGGTCGACCCGTGCCGGAGTGCTTCAAGCCGAGCACTCCGCTATATTCTAAGAATAATACCCCTGTCACACGGGACTTCTTCTTGGCCTTTGCCGTAAAGTTGTCTTATTGCACTAAAGGAGGAAAACCGAAAAGGAGCAGCGACGCTGCTACACGGCAAATCCAAAGGAGCTAGAACGCGGCCTCCGTGAATGCCAAAAGTCACCGCTGTGTGTGAAGCGGCGCTAGTAACATTATGAAATTAAAGCAGACGGTACCACTTCAGCTAAGAGTGCATTCGTTTATGTTGGAAAAAGTAGCTATCACGATAATAAACGAGCGTTCTGACGGTGAGAAACGGATATTTTGAAACAAAGTTTCTTTTTTTTTCATCGTTCTCGGTCCGAGCACGGTAGGCGCACTTTTCCGTTCGGCTCCTCGTTGTGTTCGAGAAGCGTGCTTTGCTACTTGTGTCTTTGTGCACACAAGCAAACTCAAAACACGCACTCAACAAAGAGCAAACGAAGAAAAAACAGCAAAGCGAGATGCGCAAGCACGTGTGTGTCGATGCGGCTGCTGAAAAGCGTTCAAGTCCTTTCTTAGCAGTGTGGATGTCTTTAGTCATAGCCTCCTCTACGGTTAAGTGCACTGTAACGCAAAATTAACCATTGAATAAGATAAATTGGATATTTTTTACGGTTTCAAAACTAAAAATTGCGTCAGTTTTTTATTCTTTGAGCTCGCTAGCTGGCGCTGCCGTCTGGGTTGCTCCTTTAAGCAACTTTAAGGCCGCTGACGGCCGCCTTTATTGCTACGGAACTTTATCGCAAAGGTCTCGACGCTTTGCCGTGTAGATGCGCGTCACGCGCCTTTGGGGCAAAGGACCTTAATTTCTAAGGCCTTACAAGTGCCCGTGTGACAGGGGTATAAGTTTAATATATTGGGTCCAAGGACCAGCAGCAGTTATAAAATCAGGTATCATGGTGGTATTCAGGTATCATGGCTCGCTACAGCCGTTCAACATGTACCCAGAGGACCATATGTGGCTCTCACGTGGTATCAAATGGTGTAAAAATGAAATGAAAATTGATTTTTGGGGAAAGGAAAAGGCACAGTATCTGTCTCACATATTGGCGGACACATGAATCCTGCCGTAAGCAAAGGGATAAAGAGGGAGTTAAAAAAGAAAGGAAGAAAGAGGTGCCATAGTGGAGGGCTCCGGAATAATTTCGACCTCCTGGGTACAGTGGCCTAGAAGGGACCTTATATAGGCCCCTGTAACCTGGGGATCTTTAACGTGCACTCACATCGCACAGCACACGGGTGCCTATGCGTTTCGCCTCCGTCGAAACGCTGCCGCCGCGGTCAGGTTCGAACCTGGGAGCTCCGGCTCAGTAGCCGAGTGCCCTAACCACTGAGCCACCGCGGCGGGTCTCACATGGTCTTACGACACTCCCATCGGATGGTCTTAGATACCCTAATCGAATGTCATCACGTGGCTCACATCACCCCATCGGATGTTCTTCAAGGTCAAAGGACCGCGCAAATGTCACCCTATGTCGAAGGTCAAAGGTCAGAAGTGAACTTAAGATCAGAGATGGAAGGTCAACTAAAGGTCATGGGTTCGATGCCATAACTACCACATATGGCCATACACGGCTAACGTGCTGGGCTGAAGGTCTTTCAAGGTCATTCTCCGGTCTACGCGATGGCTGCATTACCTAGCGCAGTGAAGCTTTTCGCTTCAAAATTAGCTGCGGTTAAACTACAGTTAGAGAGCGAAAACTGTGGTGTGTCAGGCAAGTGGATGCGGCTTGGCGTTAGTTACGCATCCTGGATAGGAAAGTTGTGCTCCGCATACTGGATAGGCAGCGCGCCCACCCTGCCACCCTAGCAGGTGGCAGTTAAGTGCTTGATCGCGAGAGGTTGGTCACCCACGGAACGCTACGGCCTACTGCTGCAGTGCCGTGTGTCTGCCACAACGTTGTCAGTGCGAATGAATGCAGCCCACCTCTCTCTCTCTCTCTCAACGCCACCACATACCTCAAAGCGCGATTGAGGCGTACACAGACCTAGGGAGCCAGTTATGCCTCCTTCCTCTCCTCAAAACCATCGGAGTCTAGAACGTTGTCAAAGCCGACGCCAATGAACGCAGTGAACGCCGACGGCGGCGAACGCTCGGTTCCAGAGGCGGCTGAGTGACGCCATAGCTGTCACGTGGTTCAAGATCCGTTCACGGTCAAACGCGCGCACATGGCGCACACGACGAAAAAGCTACGGAGGGGAATATTAAAGCTTTCGCTTTAAAACCGTGCACAATAATTTATGCCTACTAATGCTAAACCGCCCAGCCATTTTGTTTTGTAGAAAATAACAGCGCCTAGGTAAAACTCTATTGGAGCTACGCTGGAAAAGAACTCTTGAAGAAGGTGCCAAGCAGTTAACCATATAATACATTAAATACGGAGTCCGAATATCGCGGCTTTCCAGGTGCTAGCTCAGCTCTGATTCCCTGAAAAGAAGCGCATTCCAACGTTTGGTTTGGCTTATGGGTGTTTAACGCCCCAAAGCGATTCAGACTATGAGGTACACCACAGTGACGGGCTCCGGAAATTTCGAATAACAGAGGTTCTTTAACGTGCACTCACATCGCACAGTACACGGGCCCCTAGAATCTCGCCTCCATCGAAATTTGACTGCCGTGGCCGTGATCGAACCCGTGTCTTTCGGGTCAGCAGCCGAGCGCCTTAACCACTGAGCCACTGCGGCGACCAGACATTACAACGTGCCCCAAGGCCGAGCAGAAAATCACATACAGGTTTTCCGACAACGTAAATTTGCCTTTCCTTATAGCGCTAAGGATTTAGGCCCCTGACGCAGCGCCTAAATTTTTCTTGCACTGTTCTCACTCGACGGCCCGCTCGGCGCCTACAAAGTGGTAGCGCATGCGGTTGCACCGAGATCAACCCACTACCATCTATTCAACGTCTAAGAATTCTTCGATTAGCACACTGCACCATACGTGCACGACGGCTTGAGAAGCCCCCGGTGACTTGCTGACTGTGGCACAGTGAACTGCAGTCAATTTGTGCCAATGGCAGCAACACAACCAGGCTTTCCCTCATTACAATCCTCATCCCTACTCCCTTATACGCCCCTTGAAGAAACCTGTCTAACAGCGCGGCCGAAGCATAACAGTTCACTGCTGAAGGGGGAGCGTTACATTAAACGTGGCATTACAAATATTCGTTTATTCATTTCCCGTACCCTTGGCCAGAGCGCATCGCGTGGTTGGCCTTCCGGTCTGACCGCGCCTGTAATCAGAACAGTGAGAGCCGGCACGGTCACCGACCACGACGGATTGGCACAACCAAGCCTGTAAGCGTTTGAAAGGACAAGGATCACAGCGTCCATAGTTACTGGGCAGAGCCATGGCGTCTATCATCTGGTCTTTGTTGGTCGCACTTCGAGCCATGCACACCCCACAAATGCGGGCCAGTCTCCAAACTCTGGAAATGCTAATTTGGGACTTACTGCCACTTGAAGCTAGCTGAAAAAGCTAATCAGCTGCTTCCATGGCACGGTACACTACAATTGACTTTCAGCAAATTAACCTTTATTATAGCGCCCCAAATGCAGCGATGGCGTAGAGGTAGAACATCCGCCTCGCGTGCAAGAGGACCAGGGTTCAAATCCTGGTGCCACGCAATTCTCCACCGGGTTAAAAAAAAAAAAAAATCCGCGTGTCGATGGAATTGCATAACCAGGCCTGGAGTGCGGCCTGATCTCGGTGACGAAAACCGACAAACGCACTCCCTCACCAGAGCAGGATTTGGCCACCCTGGTGTAGTACTTGGCCACAACCTTCTATGATCAAACCAATTAACCCTCGGCCCTCAGTCCCCAGCGGCTGCAGAGCAACTGACCACGGCGGCGGTCAGACCTGTGACGCAGCGGAGGGTGCTAAGAATCTCTGGCTCCGGACAGGCCGCCATTGGAATCTGAACCTGGCAACGTTTAACGCTAGAACTTTAGCTAGTGAGGCTAGCCTAGCAGTGCTGTTTGAGGAACTAGCGGGAATTAAATGGGATGTGATAGGGCTTAGCGAAGTTAGGAGGACCGGTGAGGCGTATACAGTACTAAAGGACGGACACATACTGTGCTATCGCGGGTTAGAGGATAGACGAGAACTAGGTGTGGGTTTCCTCATTAATAAGGATATAGCTGGTAACGTAGAGGAGCTCTACAGTATTAACGAGAGGGTAGCAGCTCTAGTAATTAGGCTGAATACGAGGTACAAGCTGAAAGTGGTGCAGGCCTACGCACCCACATCCAGCCATGATGACCAGACCGTTGAAAGCTTCTATGAGGACGTAGAATCAGCAATGAATAAAGTAAAATCGCAGTACACTGTACTGATGGGCGACTTCAATGCGAAGGTGGGCAAGAAGCAGGCTGACGACCACGCAGTAGGTGACTATGGGATAGGCTCTAGAAATAGCAGGGGAGAGTTATTGGTCGAATTCGCGGATAGAAATAATTTACGGATCATGAATACCTTCTTCCGCAAACGAGAAAACAGGAAGTGGACCTGGAAGAGCCCCAATGGTGAGATTAAAAATGAAATCGACTTCATACTATGCGCTAAACCTGGCATCATTCAGGATGTGGCCGTCCTCGGAAGGGTGCGTTGCAGCGACCATAGAATGGTAAGGTCTAGAATTAGCTTAGACTTGAAGAGGGAACGGAAGAAGCTAGCGAAGAAGAAGACCATTAACGAGTTAGCCGTAAGAGGGAAAGCACAAGAGTTTAGGATAGCGCTGCAAAACAGATATTCGGCTTTAACTGAGGACGATGATCTTGATGTTCATTCAATGCACGATAACCTGACATCAATAATTACGGAGTGCGCAGTAGAAGTAGGCGGTAGGACCGCTCGAAAAGATACCGGGAAGCTATCTCAGGTGACGAAAGATCTGATTAAGAAGCGCCAAAACATGAAGGCATCTAACACTACCGATAGAATAGAGCTAATGGAGCTATCAAAGTTAATAAATAAGCGCAAGGTAGCCGACATAAGGAAGTTTAACATGGAGAGAATCGAGCATGCTATAAAGAACGGAGGTAGCCTAAAAACAGTGAAGAGGAAACTAGGCATAGGTAAAAACCAGATGTATGCATTAAGAGACAAGCAGGGCAATGTCATTAGCAATATGGATAAGATAGTTAACGTAGCCGAAGAGTTCTACACAGACCTGTACAGTAGCCAATGTAATCGGAGCGCTAATGAGAACAGCAGTGCACAGCAATGCGTCATCCCGCCAGTAACGAAAGATGAAGTAAAGAAAGCCTTAGAAGCAATGAAAAGGGGAAAAGCAGCTGGGGAGGATCAGGTAACAGCAGATCTGTTGAAGGATGGAGGGGACATCGTGCTAGAAAAACTAGCCACCCTGTATACGCAATGCCTTATGACCTCGACTGTACCAGAAGCTTGGAAGAATGCAAACATTATCTTAATTCATAAGAAGGGAGACGCCAAGGACTTGAAAAATTACAGGCCGATCAGCTTACTATCCGTTGCCTACAAAGTATTTACTAAGGTAATCGCTAATAGAGTCAGGGCAACGTTAGACTTTAATCAACCAAATGATCAGGCAGGCTTTCGTAAAGGATATTCCACAATAGATCATATTCACACTATCAATCAGGTGATAGAGAAATGCGCAGAATATAACCAACCTCTCTATATAGCTTTCATTGATTACGAGAAAGCATTCGACTCAGTGGAAACCTCAGCAGTCATACAGGCATTGCGTAATCAGGGGGTAGAAGAGCCTTATGTCAAAATACTGGAAGATATATATAGCAACTGCACAGCTACTATAGTCCTCCATAAAGTCAGCAATAAAATTCCAATAAGGAAGGGTGTCAGACAAGGAGACACGATCTCGCCAATGCTGTTCACCGCATGTTTGCAGGAGGTTTTTCGAGGCCTGAATTGGGAACAGTTGGGAATAAGAATAAATGGAGAATACCTAAATAATCTGCGATTTGCTGATGACATTGCCTTGCTGAGTCACTCAGGAGGTGAACTGCAAATCATGATCAACGAGTTAGACAGGCAGAGCAGATCGATGGGTCTAAAAATTAACATGCAGAAAACCAAGGTAATGTTCAACAGCCTAGCAAGGGAACAACAGTTCACAGTTGGCAGGGAGAGCCTAGAAATTGTCCCGGAATACGTCTACTTAGGGCAGGTAGTGACAGCTGATCCGGATCATGAGAGGGAGATAACTAGAAGGATAAGAATGGGGTGGAGCGCATATGGCAAATTCTCGCTGATCATGAGTGGCAGTTTACCAATTTCCCTCAAGAGGAAAGTGTACAACAGCATAATCTTACCGGTACTCACCTACGGGGCAGAAACGTGGAGGCTAACGAAAAGAGTTCAGCTTAAGTTAAGGACAACGCAGCGAGCCATGGAAAGAAAAATGATTGGTGTAACGTTAAGAGATCGGAAGCGGGCAGAGTGGGTGAGGGAACAAACACGGGTTAATGACATCGTAGTCGAAATCAAGAGAAAGAAATGGGCTTGGGCAGGGCATGTAATGCGAAGGCAGGATAACCGCTGGTCTTTAAGGGTAACGGAGTGGGTTCCAAGAGAAAGTAAGCGTAGCAGGGGGCGGCAGAAGGTTAGGTGGGCGGATGAGATTAAGAAGTTTGCAGGCAAAGAGTGGATGCAGCTGGCAAAGGATAGGGTTAATTGGAGAGACATGGGAGAGGCCTTTGCCCTGCAGTGGGTGTAGTAAGGCTGATGATGATGATGATGATGATAGCGCCCCAACTTGGGCGAGATATGGACGCGTGGCACGACAAAGGAAAACATGCTTACAATGCTACTCCGTCCGAATAAATGCTGCCACTCCATTGGCACGTAGGCTCACCAATAAAGAGCGCGCCCAGACCTCCTGCGCTCTTGAACAAATGCAAGCGGCCGGGTCGCGCCGTTTAGGTCCCCCAAGCAACCCATCATTCCCAGGCAGGGCGAGTTCTTTGCTCTGCGGAAGCTCCAGCGAAGCGTCGGGGCTGGGCACCAACGCCCGAGGGGCAGTCGACGCTGCCTCCGAGAAAGGACCACTTGACCGCACCGGAGTAGCCGCTGTTGTGGTATTGAAAGTCCTCCTCGAGGCGTTCCAGAACCACGAACGGCGGCCTCACGGCATCGCAGCAACCGACGTTCCAGCATTGGAAGTGTCCCGAGGCGAGCTCCTCATTGGTGCAGGCCACTACGGCGACGTCCTCCTCACGGAAGACCTCCGAATACAGAGCAGAGGAATGGTCCTTTCTACCGCAGTGAGCGTAGCTGCCGGCGCAGACAAGGCGGCGGCTGGGATCATTGGCATCACCGCAGCAGCATGCACTCGTCCTTGTGCTGGATTCGAGGTAGAGACCGTGGCCAGCACGTCCATCGCCGCTGAACCACGGCACTGCCGATGCTGAACAGCGTGTAGATGCCCTCCTGCCGCTCCTCTGCGGGGGCCATCTTGTACTGAGTACCCCACAAGCCGATGCTGAAGATGGCGCCGCCTTAACGTTACCGCCCCAGGAGAGCAGGGCTGATGCAACCAGTTGCACTGACAGCAACGTCGAGTCTTCACACACTCAGCGAAGCAGCAACAGCATGCAGTATGCGCTTTGTTTGACGGTGCCGCGTTGCAGAGCTTGTGCGAATGGCGTCTTGCTGGGGCAGCTCTCAGAACATAAGCGCGTGTCCTAGAACGTAGGCCTGAGAGGATCACAGCGCGCGCCAGGAGGAAAAAAATATGTATGGACCTCCTTCACCCCGCGACGTCACGAAGATGCGGTGGCGCTGATGTCAGCAGCGACTTTCGCATGGTAGGCAAAACAGGTTCCGCTTGCCCGTGCCTACCGCAGCTGCCGCAGTTACCGGCGGCTGCTTCAAGCCTGTGCACTGCAGAAGCAGCATATATTGACCAGCTGCGTCACTGCTGGATCCGCGTAGTAGCATAAAAATATTAAATTAGCCTCGATAGGTTTCTCGCGCATAAATGCCGCATTCGGAAACTGGCTAACAGGCATTGGGCCACGGTAGTAAAGCGCGAAGTCTGGGAGTCGATAGGCACTGCCACTCAATGCACTTAATGCATGCAAGTTACTGCGTTCATTAACCTGAACTTCAGGATAGTAGGCTGATAATTGCTCAAGGAAAAAAAAAGACATATGTAGCTGCACACGTACTTATCACCTTGAGCCGGAGTGCACGGGGCGCCGACAGGTTCACTCGCCCCCAAGGAATGCGTTTTTTTGTTAATAGCACACCATGTTTAAATGGCGCGTTTTGTGACATTTAATAGTTACTTGAAACTGTTTCTTGATATGACGACGTAATTATTTCATTCGAGTAGAAAGAAGTCTGGTAAGTTGTGTCAATCTTGCGCGGTCGCGTTGGTGTGCTTAGAATAGCGTACCTTAAGTGTGCTAAACGCCATATGCTTTTTCATTGCATCATGCATGTGTCATGTTTCATGAGGTAATACATGATCGCGAAGCTTGTTTGGAAAGAAGCAGCCGCAGGTGTGCTACTAACAGACACGTGGCGAGATTGAGAGGGGACGCGGCATGAAAAGTGTTTTCGTTATTCATGCATGCGATATGTAACTAAACTTGGTGCAAATATGAAATTCCTACGCTAGTTTCAGTCATTCCTTTTATTTATAGCTATACCTGGCGCAGTTCTCGGTAATTATAATTAACACCGTCGTCAAGTCCCCCCAAGCTAGGTCTCAAATAATTGAGTAGATAGTGCGCAGTTTTTTTTTATGCCAGCATGTGCATAAAGCCCTGTTCTGTATGATGACGCGATTAGTTGTTTTTCTATATGATCAGTACTTATGCATGCATAGTTACATGAAAACGTTTCTTACAAAAAATAGTTAACTAACACAATACTGCACATGTAGGGAAAAAAATCGGGAGATTTATTACGCTCCTCAACGTCTCAGGAATAGTTTGCGACAAATGGAATTATTTGATTTTCATGCGAATTACGAAGGTGAGTGATCCAGTCGCAGAAAATGTGAGAGGTCAGAAAACGAACCTTAAAGTTTATTCCCTCGTTTATGGCATCTTCGCTTTCGCTTTGGTCAAAGAAATGCGGCACTGAAATCAAAGAAATTACCTCACAATTTTTGACGACCACACTTCTAAAAAGCGTAATTTATAAATTTGTACTCAATATTTTGCTATAATTTTTCGTCACGAAACTAGACTTCAGGGCTAGGAAAGGAAATAATTCTAGAAATCAAAAATTTTCACCAAATCGACCAGCTTAACAAGAGGACAAGTCGGCCTGGCTGGTGCGTGGTCATGCGGCTAAAAACAGCGCTAAGCGAGACAGGAGATCGGGGACACGACTCTGTCCCCACTTTTCGCGCAGCGCGACACGTACGTATGTCAGCAGACGATGAGCGCATGTCTGCTCCGGCGAAACAACGCCGGCACTTCCCCTCACTACTGTCTCGAAGTAAAATCATTCCGGCTAGTGCAGAGTGTCAAAACTTGTTTTATTCAATGCCTAGCGCATAAATAAACGGCAGGAACGCTTTCTACATGTTTACTACTAACCATATATACAATACACAGTGGCAAACTATTTCTCTTTATAGGCCGCAAGTGGACAACGCGAGCTCGTGTACTTCGACAAATTACTAAGTTGGAAGCATCGACCATTGCTGTGATTTGCAGAAACTGGAAACGCGCCTACAAGCCTTGAAAACCCGCGCACAACACCTATCCGCGACGCCACTCCCCGACCTTTTGCCTACCACGAGCTCGCTAGCGACTGCAGCGCCACCTCGTTTGTTTACAAACATGCAGGAGGTCCATAAAGAAGCAGTTTCTCCTTCCTCTACGAGAACCGGCGTATTCACCATACTTCCCGGGTTCGAACCCGACCGCTTGCTGCCGCGTTTCGATGGAGAAGTGCAAAAAGCGCCCATGTGCTGTGCGATATCAGTGCACGTTAAAGATTCCCAGGTGGTCGACATTATTCCGGAGCCCTCCACTACGGCACCTCTTTCTTCCTTTCTTTTTTCACTCCCCCTTTCTCCCCTCTCTCAAGGCGCGGTTCGGGTGTCCACCGAGATATGTGGGGCAGTTAATACGCTATTTCCTTTCCTCACAAACCAGTTTCATTTTTTATTCCTCTAATTCAGTTCATAGATCTGACCATATCGGTTCTTTCTGTAATAGCTGATACTACGCATGCTATGCTTTTTTGCTCTGCATGAGATCAATGCTGAAATATTGATTTTCGCACTCGCCGCGGTTTCTCAGTGGTTCGGGCGCTCGGCTACTGATCCGGAGTACCCGGGTTCAAACTAGGCTGTGGCGGCCGCGTCTCGATGGAGGCAAAACGCAAAGGCGCCCGTGTGCTGTGCGATGTCTGTGCACGTTAAATATCCGCAGGTGGTCAAAATTATCAGCAGCCCTTCACTAGAGCACCTGTTTTAAAGCGAAAGCTTTACTGGACGCAGGTTGAACTGTTTTGCGCTAACTTCTGGAGAGCCGTGCATGGCTGCGCATGCGCGAGGAGCAGTGACGACGCACAACGCATTTCTCTCTCTCGCTCCCTAGTCACAACTGCGCATGCGCCACTAGTAGCACCGAGCTACAGGTGTTCCGGAGCTGCACAGCGCCGCTCCTTTCCTCAAAATGCAACTTTCAATTTTCAGTTTTCTCTTTCTTCTTTCACCCCGCCGCGGTGGCTCAGTGGTTAGGGCGCTCGACTACTGATCCGGAGTTCCCGGGTTCGAACCCGACCGCGGCGGCTGCGTTTTTATGGAGGAAAAACGCTAAGGCGCCCGTGTGCTGTGCGATGTCAGCGCACGTTAAAGATCCCCAGGTGGTCGAAACTATTCCGGAGCCCTCCACTACGGCACCTATTCTTCCTTTCTTTCACTCCCTCCTTTATCCCTTCCCTTACGGCGCGGTTGAGGTTTGAGCCGAAGTGAGACAGATACTGCGCCATTTCCTTTCCCCAAAAACCAATTATATATATATATTTCTTCTTTCTCTCTCTCCTTCATCCCTCCCTTTACGGTGCGGACCGGCTGTCCACCTAGATATGTGACACGGTTGCGGTGCTTTGCGCGCTCGCCGTGCCATCTGGCATGACGTCACACCGCGCGGCTCGCCGCCGCCGCCGTTTTGTATGACGTCACACAGCGTTGCTCGTCGTTGCGCTCGCCTCCGCTCACTTCGCCAGCTGCGTCGCATGCCTGGTAACATGGCGGAGGATTCAAAAGGAGAGCTCGCGTGCGCCGCAACGACAGTTGTGTCGTCTTTAATGCGACAACATAGCTACACAACCAAACTAACCTGGACTTGCAATTAAGAATAACCAAGGCTAGCCATGCTATGTCTTAGCTTTCGCTACGTTTATCGTGGCATAGCCGAGCTAAGCCACTACCAATTTTCTCTCGCTCTCGCTCCCTAGTCACTACTGCGCATGCGCCACTAGTAGCACCGAGCCACAGGTGTTCTGCCGCTGCGCAGCGCCGAGCCTTTTCAAGAAAGGAAGAGAGAGGTGCCGTAGTGCAGGGCTCCGGCATAATTTCGACCACCTGGGGTTCTTTAACGTGCATTTACATCGCACAGCCCACGGGCGCCTTAGCGTTTCGCCTCCATCGAAACACAGTCGCCGCGGTCGGGTTCGAATTCGGGAACTCGGGATCAGTAGCCGAGCGGCCTAACCACTGAGCCACCGCGGCGGATAAAAAAAAATAAGAGAATCGGAATTACTTTTCGGTCGAAAGAGGAAGGAACACGAGATAGCGGAAAAGAACTGCCCCACTTTAAAAAAAAAATCCTGAGGGCACTTAAATTCGCTTATGTCAAGGAATGCGGAAACGTGTAATTTTCTAGAACACCGGTTTTTTCCTAGGCGCCAGTATGCGATCTATTTCTTTTATTTTTTACTTTTCATTTAAAAAATGAAAACAAAATTGGTTACTTTTCATTTTTCATTCATTTTTATTTTATTTGTTTAATTGTTTTTACTTTATTTATTTTCCTTTTCATCGTCCGTTCAAAGCATAATTTTTAAATGTTTAAAACCGGATACGGGAAATAAAATCTTCCATATTTATTCACTGTTCTAAAAGAAATGAATTGCCTTCGTGTGCATGTAACTATCAACATTACTGCCCACCACGTTTACAATTTGCTACTATATTCCACCCGGCAGACGAAGTGTCACATATATGATGGTCGTATTCTACTCCTTATTTTTACTTCTCGGAAAATATGGGCTTACAACATCCAAAAATCACATTGAAACGGAAATGCTGTTGTATGCCATCTCTGCGTCAAACTTCACTGAGCCCACGACGGGTGCATGCTTCCGTACACGTAATAAAAAGCCCTTTCTCAATGCCTGCAAAATTTACGGTGCTTGTTAAGACCCTCCTAATTTTCTTATGTCATTAGCCGATGGCGTGTTTCATCGCAAGTGTCAGCGAGCTATAACGGCGCCAGTTTTGCAGCATCCTTCTGCTTATTAAAAGGAGAGCGCATGTTCGAGCATATTGTTATGAAGACGAAGAAGAGTGCAGTGGCGCGGGACGGAGTGCTCGCGCTAGGCCCTGAGCCATTAAATCATATCTTCATTCTGTCATCATGTCGTGCTTTCCTTGGCTTGCCACCTCGTAACATTTGGTGGGGGGTGCTGGGTTCTCATCGTCATCCTAGTCCCCGGAGCATCGCCGCCTTCTGCTCGCCTTCGTCGTCGGCCGAGGGGACCTGGGCTCCGCCGCCCGGCCCAACCCCAGCTCGAACTGATCAGAACCGACCAGCCTCTTTCCCCCACCCCGTGCCCAGCCCCGAACACAAGACACGACGACCAGGACCTGACGTACGATGACCCGACTACGACCCGAACCAAGACGGCACCCCCGCCCAGGCTGTGCGGCGATCCCTCAACCCTTGACCTTCAGCTGTGGGTGACCGACCGCTGGACATGAAGCTCCGGGGGGCAACAGTCCACCAGATCATCTCCTTCATCTTGGTGGCAAGCCTTTCATCTTCTATCCTTCCTGATCATCCTCATCGTCACCTCACCATTCGTAATTCAAGCAATCGATCGGGACGATCGCTCTGAGGACCGGGGTCATGTTATGAAGACGAAGAAGAGTGCAGTGGCGCGGGACGGAGTGCTCGCGCTAGGCCCTGAGCCATTAAATCATATCTTCATTCTGTCATCATGTCGTGCTTTCCTTGGCTTGCCACCTCGTAACAATATTATTACAGCTTTCTGAAGGAGACCCTGTGAAAGATGCAGAGTTTTTCTAATGCGATTGGACCGAACTTCGCGAGCGCGTGCCATGCGCTTCGCGGTACATTGGGTGCGCCCTGGAGCTTCAAACTCATGGCAAGGCTGAGACTGGAATGAAAGCTTTGAGAGAAATAAATCCACAGGCTAGGTAGCGACCCATCTTGTAACGATTGAACAATTACTTTCGATCCACTTCTGGTGTATGAAAGTTTCAATGGAAATGAGTAAACAGCGATGACGGATGCGAGAAAAAATGACTGAGTTTCGGCAAAGCAGCGTTGTTTTTTTTTTACCAGAACGTGAAGCCAGCAGGAGCCAGAGATCGCAGATCGGAAGCACCACAGCACACGCTCATAAATATACTCCATCAAGCGCGAGGTGCCGTAGGGGAGGCCTCCGGAATTTTCCTGTCAGCAAAATTTTCTCCGCACGATTACGTGTTTTTGTTAAGATAAATGCGCCAAAGTTTGGTTGTGTTAGAAGTGCTTGATAAGATCTTGCTGTGGGGAAACATTTGGTTGATGAATTGTAATTACTTAATTAATTACACTTTGACGACAAAACCGCCATGGACGTCGAAATAGCACCTGGACGTGAAAAGGATATAAAACAAAGTAAAAAGAATAAAAATAAACGGAAATAAAATGAAAAATGATGTAAGAAAATTAAAAAAATAATAATAAATAGATCGCGGACTGGTGTCGTGGAAAAAACCCGCGTTCTAGAAAATTCCATGCTTTCGCATTATTCGACGTAGCAGTCTGGAGAGCCCTCAGAATATTTTTTTTTAAAAAGTGGGGAACTGTCTGGCAGTTCTTTTCCCGTATCTCGTGTCTCTTCCTCTTTCGACCGAAAAGTAAATTCGATTCCCGTATTCCCGCCGCGGTGGCTCAGTGGTTAGGGCGCTCGACTACTGATCCGGAGTTCCCGGGTTCGAACCCGACCGCGGCGGCTGCGTTTTTATGGAGGAAAAACGCTAAGGCGCCCGTGTGCTGTGCGATGTCAGTGCACGTTAAAGATCCCCAGGTGGTCGAAATTATTCCGGAGCCCTCCACTACGGCACCTCTCTCTTCCTTTCTTCTTTGACTCCCTCCTTTACCCTTCCCTTACGGCGCGGTTCAGGTGTCCAACGATATATGAGACAGATACTGCGCCATTTCCTTTCCCCCCAAAACCAATTATTATTATTATTATTCCCGTATTTTTTCCTCTCGCGGTGAGGGCCAGGAACCCTGCCACGGCCCAAAGGAATTTCAAACCAGTCACGAGAGAAATATTCTCTATTTCTCAATACCAAAGCATTATATGGTTACGACACGTCAGCAAAAAATGTCCACAAATTTTATTCGCGCGATAATGTTCTGTACAGATAAACGTGTCAAACTTTGATTGTGCTAGCTAAGTGCGTGAGTAGATCTTGAAACGGGAAAAGTTTGCCTGATGAATTGTTATTAGTTAGTGCGTGGGTGGATGGATGGATGGATGGATGGATGGATGGATGGATGGATGGATGAATGGACGGACGGACGGACGGACGGACGGACGGACGGATACAACTTTATTACACGAAAAAAAATCTTCCAGGGTGGTCCCCTACTGGGCCAGGAATCCATGGGCTATCGGCCATATTATGCTGAATACGCCAGTTCTCGTCCACTCATTTTTCAACCTATTATAATTCAACCACCAGGGCCACCAGGCTACTGCTCGCTGAGCGCGAAAAATAGGTTTTTGGGGAAAGGAAATGGCGCAGTATCTGTCGCACTTCGGCTCAAACCTCAACCGCGCCGTAAGGGAAGGGATAAAGGAGGGAGTGAAAGAATAAAGGAAGAAACAGGTGCCGTAGAGGAGGACTTCGGAATAATTTCGACTACCTGGGGATCTTTAGCGTGCACTGACATCATACAGCACACAGGCGCTTTTGCATTTCGTCTGCATCGAAACGCGGCCGCCGCGGTCGGGTTCGAGCCCGGGTACTGCTGATCAGAAGCCGAGCGCCCTAACCGCTGAGCCACCGCGGCGAGCGCGAAAACCTGTGTTTCAGCATTGGTACCTGCTCTGCCGAAGCAGAGGAAAAAAAGCATAGCATGCGTAGTATTAGCTGGTATATTAAAGAAAGAACAGATACAGCCAGTTCGATTAAATGAGGTAGAGGAAGGTAAAAATTGGAATTTGGTTTTTGAGGAAAAGAAATGGTGCAGTAACTGTCTCACATACCTCGGTGGACACCCGAATCGCGCCGTAAGGGAAGGGATAAAGGAGGGAGTGAAAGAAGAAAGGAAGAAGAGGTGCCGTAGTGGAGGACTGCGGATTAATTTCGACCACCTGGGGATCTTTAATGTGCACTGACATCGCACAGCACACGGGCGCCTTTTGCATTTCGGCTCCATCGAAACGCGGCCGCCGAGAGAAAGAGGAAGAACCTCCTTCATTATGCAGCTGTTTTTTCCTCCTAGCGCGCGCTGTGATCACCTCGCGCCTACGTTCCACACTCCGTTTCATACATCACGTGCAACGCTGTGAAAGGTATGGAAGTAGTCCGCACGGAAAAATAAAGGGAGGCATGTTAGTCCGCTCTTGTTCTGTGGCCGAATGGTCTATGGCACGATTAAGCGACCGCTTGTCGCCAGCAGTAAGAGTGCATTTAATCAAGCAGATGTCAAATGTGTCATGTATTGAGCCTGCAGGCAGAGCCTCTAATATGTTTCGCTCGCCACAAGGAGCGCACTACTTTTTGGTCGCGGATGCAGGCACCGCAAACAAGAGCGCTGGCTTTGACAGCGTTGCACCTGATGTGTGAAGCGAAGTATAGGGCACGCGCTTATGTTCGGAGAGCTGCCCCAGCAAGACGCCATTCTAAGAAACTCTGCAACGCGGCACCGTCCAACAAAGCGCATCGTGCTCCTGTTACTGCTTCGCTGTGTGCGTAAAAACTGGACGTTGGTGTCAGTACAACTGGTGGCATCAGCCATGCTCTCCTGAGGCGGTAAGGTTAAGGCGCCATCCTCTTCAGCATCAGCTGTGGAGTACTCAGTACGAGATGACCCAACCACAGGAGTGGCAGGAGGGCATCTACACGCTGTTCAGCTTCGGAAGTGACATGGTTCAGCGGCGATGGACGTGTTGGCCATGGTCTCCGCCTCGAATCCAGCACAAGGACGAGTGCATGCGGCTGCGGGTGGAGGTGATGCCAATGATTCCATGCCGCCGCCTTGTCTGCGCCGGCTGCTACGCCGCTCACTGCGGTAGAAAGGACCACTCCTCTGCTCTGTATTTGGAGGTCTTCCGTGAGAACGACGTCGCCGTAGTGGCCTGCACCAATGAGGAGCTCGCCTCGGGACACTTCCAGTGCTGGAACGTCGGTTGCTGCGATACCGTGGGGCTGCCGTTCATGGTTCTGGAACGCCTCGAGGAGGACTTTCAATACCACAACAGCAGCTACTCCGGTGCGGTCAAGTGGTCCTTTCTCGGAGGCAGCGTCGTCTGCCCCTCGGGCGTTGGTGCCCAGCCCCGACGCTTCGCTGGAGCTTCCGCAGAGCAAAGAACTCGCCCTGCCTGGGAGTGATGGGACTGCTTGGGGGACCTTAAACGGCGCGACCCGGCCGCTTGCATTTGTTCAAGAGCGCAGAAGGTCTGGGCGCGCTCTTTATTGGTGAGCTTACGTGCCAATGGAGTGGCAGCATTTATTCGGACGGAGTAGCATTGTAAGCATGTTTTCAGTTGACGTGCCACCCGTCGATCTCTCGCCCAAGTTGGGGCGCTATAATAAAGGTAAATTCGCTGAAGGTCGATTGTACTGTGCTGTGCCATGGAAGCAGCTGATTTAGCTTTTTCAGCTAGCTTCAAGTGGCAGTAGGTCCCAAATTAGGAGTTGCAGAGTTTGGAGACTGGCCCGCATTTATGGGGTGTGCTTGGATCGTAGTGCGACCAACAAAGGCCAGATGATAGACGCCATGGCTCTGCCCAGCAGCTGTGCACGTTGTGATCCTTGTCCTTTCAAACGCTTACAGGCTTGGCTGTGCCATTCCGTCGCGGTCGGCCACCGTGCCGGCGCTCTGTTCTGATTACAGGCGCGGACAGACCGGAAGGCCAACCACGCGATGCGCTCTGGGCAACGCTATACTCTAAATGAATAAGCAGAATATTTGTAATGCCAGGTTTAATGTAACGCTCCCCCTTCAGCAGTGAACTGTTATGTTTCGGCCGCGCTGCTAGACAGGTTTCATCAAGGGGTGTATAAGGGAGTAGGGATGAGGATTGTAATGAAGGAAAGCCTGGTTGTGTTGCTCCCATTGGCACAAATTGCACTGCTGTTCACTGTGCCACGATCAGTGAGTCACCAGGGGCTTGTCAAGCCGTCGTGCACGTATGGTGCAGCATACTCATCGGACAATACAGAGACGCTGAATGTATAGTATTGGGTTGATCCCAGTGGAAACGCATCTGTTTCCACATTGTGGACGCTGAGCGGTCCTTCGCGTAAGAACAGTGCAAGAAAGAAATTTAGGCGCTGCGTTAGGGGCCTAAAGCCTTTGCGCTACAATGGAAAGCAAATTTAAGTTGTCAGAAAATGTGTATACGATTTTGTGCTTGCCCTCGGGCCACGTTAGAATGCGCTCCTCTTGAGAGAGAGAGAGAGAGCATTTTATTTGCACCCGTCAGAGAGCATTGATGATCGGGTGAGGCGCAGCTCCCCTGCATGTTTGATTGGTCGTGGCTTGTAGTCAGTTTATCGTTTCAGTGTTTCTCTCATTTTGTTGTATACACATACCCAGTATCCTGACCTTGTCCACCCTTGAGACCGGAGTGTTGTTGACCAGGAGCTGGATATTGACCTGATGCTTGCTCATGATTAGCATCTTCAATTTTTCCGGCGAGCATTTTAGCCCTATGGGTCTCAGATAGCTTTCCGTTTCCCATATTGCCCTTTATAGGGTGTCTTCAATTCGGCCATCTCTCCCCCCTCTGTCGACCCCTCTGTCCTCTTCAGAGAATCATAGGTGAACCGACACCTTGAAAGGAGGAATATTCAGACGCCGTATTTTATCGAGAGTTTGCTGAACTGTTGGCCCCTTTTTCGGGAGTTCTTTTCCGGCGTAGCTGGAATAAAGTTTTACTTAGGCGTAGTTATTTTCTAGAAAACAAAATGGCTGGGGTGGTTTAACATTGCTAGGCACGAAATATTGCTCGAATGCATGGTTTTAGTGCTACTCACCTATGTAGCTTATTCGCCGTGTGCGCGTGCTGGGCCTTGAACCGACCGTGAACCACGTGTCCGCTATGGCGTCCCTCAGCCTCCGCCGAAACCGAGCGCTCGCGTCTGTTTCTGTAGGTCGTCGGCGTTCATTGTGTTCATTGGTGTTGGCTTTGACAACATCTAGACTCCAATGATTTTGAGGAAATGAAGGACGCATAACCCACTCCCTAAGTCGCGCTTTGATGTACGTGGTGGTGGTGAGAGAGAGATGTGCGCTGCATGCATCAGCGCTGACAAAGTTGTGGCAGACACGCGGCACTGCAGCAATAGGCCGCGGCGTTCAGTGGGCGACGGACCCCTAGCGATCAACCATTAAGTTAACTACCACTTGTCAGGGTTGCAGGGTATGTGCGCTGCCAATCCACTGTGCGGAACGCACTCAACGTTACAGATGCCAAGCCGCGTCTACTTGCCCCATACTCCACAGCTTTCGTTCTCTAACCAGGTTAAGCAGTAGTTGAAATTTCTGCTAGTGGTATTGTTTTTTTTATTAAAATATTGGGAAATAAAGGAACAAAAAGATTTTTGCTAGCCTCAGCATCTGCCATCGATACTGAAGCACCTGAGCTGGGGCAGCGGAAATAAAGTATAGCTGAAATAAAGGATTGTTGAAATTAAAAGTTGACCCGCCGCGGTGGCTCAGTGGTTAGGGCGCTCGACTACTGATCCGGAGTTCCCGGGTTCGAACCCGACCGCGGCGGCTGCGTTTTTATGGAGGAAAAACGCTAAGGCGCCCGTGTGCTGTGCGATGTCAGTGCACGTTAAAGATCCCCAGGTGGTCGAAATTATTCCGGAGCCCTCCACTACGGCACCTCTCTCTTCCTTTCTTCTTTCACTCCCTCCTTTACCCTTCCCTTACGGCGCGGTTCAGGTGTCCAACGATATATGAGACAGATACTGCGCCATTTCCTTTCCCCCCAAAACCAATTAAAAATTAAAAAAAAATTAAAAGTTGGTTTTTGTGGAAAGGAAATGGCACAGTATCTGTCTCACATCTCGCCCGACACCTGAACCGCGCCGTAAGAGAAGGGATAAAGGAGGGATTGCGAGAAGGAAGGAAGAAAGAGGTGCCGTAGTGGAGGGCTTGAACGGCAGCGGCCCCCGTGGTCGGGTTCGAACCCGAGTACTCCAGCTCAGTAGACAAGTGCATTAACCACTGAGCCGCCGCGGATGATTCGAGGATTTTAGCAGCCGAGGAGTATCCCATGTCGCCATTATGGAAGGACTTAACACCACCAATGGCGGGAAGAAGGTCCATGGCTACGTTAGAAGCTTCCTCACGGACAGAACAGCGACGGTAGGCCTAGGAGGCCTGCGGAGTGACACCTTTCAAACGCCATGCAAGGGCACTCCGCTAGGCTCAGTAATCTCGCCAATACTCTTCAACATAGCGATGGTCAACCTCGCCAAGAAACTCAGCCAAGTCCAGGGGATTAGTCATGCAATGTACGCAGACGATATCACCATCTGGACCAACCAAGGCTCACTGGGGGAGAAGCAGGAGGCGCTACAAGAGGCTACCACCTGCATTGAAGAATACACAAAACAAAGAGGACCTAAATGCTCCACGGAAAAGTCTGAGCTCCTCAGAGTGGGTAGGCACCCTACGGATGCTGCACTCGAAATAAAACTAGAGGGCCAGAACATCCCGGAACAAAAGATGATCAGAATCCTCGGCATGTGGCTGCAAGGAAGCCGGAAGTGCAGTCATACACTCAGCCTGCTAAGCAAAGCGGCAGGACAAGTAGGCCGGATGATCAGCAGAGTAGCGCACAAGAGGTATGGCATGAAGGTGGAGGACACACTCAGGCTAGTCAACAGCCTAGTGGTCAGCCGGGTAATATATTCATTACCGTACCATGTGACTATCAAAGCAGAGAAGGAGCAAGCGGAGACAATACTCCGCAAGGCATACAAAACAGCTCTTCATCTCCCAAGATATACATCAATAGACAAGCTCATGCAACTCGGAATCAGCAACACCTTAGCAGAATTAAGAGAATGCCAGCTCAAGGCACAAATACGAAGACTTAGCAACACAACGACTGGAAGGGCGCTCCTGACAAAGCTAGGTCGGGAAATAGAAAAGCCACAAAATAGCAGGGCCGCAATACCAGACCCGCTAAGAAAGAAGCTATGCATACAACCTATCTCCCGAAACCTGGATCAAACCTCCATGCTAACAGGAGACAGGTTAGGGCAGAATTTTATGAGAGGAACATGGGGCATTGGGACAACACAGTCTACATTGACTGAAGAAGAAAAATTCTGAGCGAAAAACCGCTTCGCAAGGCTGTAACAAAGTTGGCCACGCATTTCTTCGCATAGCGTTCCAGCTGTCGTCTCCTGCGGCAGGCACGCAACAGGAGGCGCCACCATCGAGGCACAGAGGAAGCGGAGGAGAAGGAAAGCCTTTGGCGCTGCTTTCTCTAAATGAGTCAGTCACTCAGAAAAACTTTATTTACAAAAAAATGACGTGTGTTGAGAACAAGGGGGGGGGGGGGGTTGCCTAGTCCGGCAGGCCACTAGCTGAAGCTGCAGCTCGAGCCCAGCTGACCAGGCCACGTTGGGCCGTAAGGTCAGCGCAGTTGAGCAGGGGAGCTACCCACGCCTCCTTTGTAATGTTTGTGGTTGGGGTTGCGTTGGGGCTGGAGGGACAAGCACATACCACGTGATAGGTATCAGCCTGCTTTGGATCGCAGAGCGGGCAGGTTTTATACTGTTCTAGACGTTACCAACCTCTCTGCCGAGAGACGAGAACGGCACAAGCACTAATTCACGCCGCTGCGCACAGGGGACGCCACAAATCTATGCCGCGTGAGAAACGGAACAATGCAAAGCCGAGAAAGGGTGCCTCGGTCGGAGCCAGCAGGGCGACAACAGAAAAGAGCCAGAGTGATAGCAGCAAGAAAACACACAGTTGGAAGAATGAGAGAGAGAGAGTACGCAGTTGCTTGACGCTGGTCACCATGGTGTCATCCAGCGTGCTGGTGGCTCTCGGAGCCAGCAGAAAAGAGCCAGAGTGATAGCAGCAAGAAAACACACAAAGTTAGAAGAATAGAGAGAGAGAGAGTACGCAGTTGCTTGACGCTGGTCACCATGGTGTAAGAATATATTCATACAGCGTGCTGGTGGCTCTCGGAGCCAGCAGAAAAGAGCCAGAGTGATAGCAGCAAGAAAACACACAAAGTTAGGAGAATGAGAGAGAGAGAGTACGCAGTTGCTTGACGCTGGTCACCATGGTGCAAGAATATATCCATACAGCGTGCTGGTGGCTCTCGGAGCCAGCAGAAAAGAGCCAGAGTGATAGCAGCAAGAAAACACACAAAGTTAGAAGAATGAGAGAGAGAGAGTATGCAGTTGCTTGACGATGGACACCGTGGTGTAAGAATATATTCATGCAGCGTGCTGGTGGCTCACATATGAGTGCGAGAGAGCGATAATTCAAAGACTAAAGAGAGAGAGGCGCGCAGGACCAGGGACTTTCCCATGGGAGAAGATAAGCGCAATGCTGCAAGAGACAGAGGAAAATTCTCGGAAATGTTAAAAGGTGTAAACTTGTTGTTACAGATTGTAGTCTGCATAGTACCAGAGATACGAGCTCGGAGCAAGGAAGTTGGGAATGATGTGTTATCAGCGAAAAGAAGTGGGTTTAATTAAGGATGCCAAGGGGAACAAAAGAAAAACAAAAACAATAAATTTAACAAAAGGATCAGCTACATAAACTTGTAAGGGGGCAGACATAGAAAGGAGAAAGGAAGGGGGCTGAGATAGAAAAAAAAACAGCTGAGGGAAAAGGAAACAGGTGTATACTCTCTGCGTTAGAGAGATCTCCGGGATCTTGGAGACACAGTGTATATCGATGATAATAATTGAGAAGGGTACAAGAGAACAACAACGAAGGACAAAGGGGAAAGGGTTGGCATGCTGATAAATCAAGGGACGAATTGACAAAAAATGAAATCAACGTGTAGAGATCATGTTTGGGTATCAGGCACATTTGCTGGTAACAGCTGGCAACCGGACTTGGTTAGGGAGAGCGTATTTACGGACAGGAAATAATTGCAGGCAACAAAAAAAATTCAGGGCTTTCTTAAGCCCATTCGTAAAGCAGAAATGCGATAGCATTTAGGTTTTCTGTTTTGGTGTTTACGATGAGTATGTAATGTTCTTGGTTTTTTCCACCAAAACTACGGTAGGAACAGCTGCAGTGGTCCTTATATGGTATAAATGAGCCAACACATTCTGGAATGTTCGAGTGCCTTCTATTGGATTATCATATGGGATTATAGAAATCCTACACACTGATCGATCTTATTTCATTTTCTGGAGTGGACCTGCTTTGAAAATTTTGGCGGTCCTTAGAAATTTTTGGAGGTGGGCCAACATCTAAATTTTTGGGCGTCTTCACATTTACTTTTTCGCAGTGTCCTATGATTGGTCTAGTGGGGGTCACGTGATGCTTGTGACTTACGACTATCTCAATCACATTAATAGATGGTCGGGAGTCCTGGTACTCCTACATGCGCACTAGTGCAGCGGTTAAGCAAGGCGTCAGCCGCCCGGCAGGTGGCTCTATCGAACACAGTCACCGGTTTGGCTTGTGAGACCCAGATTGCTCTTTCCGAGATGACGTAAGGCTCATGCACAGTGCCACTGTAAGCAGGTAGCAACTGCATTTGAATTTGGCAACGGTGGGCAGTTTGTTCATAATTGGGCAGGTAGTGGTGATGTCACAAGGTCACGCGACCTTTCAATTCTTCTTTCTTATTAGCGCTTAGGTTATCTCCTTATAGTTGTTATTGCCGCTTAAGTTATCTCTCTAATGCTCAGTTATTAAAATCGAAGGACACATGCTTCGCGAGCAAGGATGTAAAAATTTGCTGCCAAGATAAAATTGCATTCAATCTTCTCCTTCACCATCATCTTACTAATCTTTTGCGACCACATGTATAATCGCATTTTCTTTTTTGTACAATATAAACAATTCTTGCATACCTCTATCTTTTCCGTCTATTTTTTCCTCCGACATAAACGACAATACCAATATGACTTCTATTCGTCTTTCTCTTCTGAGGGTAAAGTGAACAGCAGTACCTGCATAACTTTGTTATCTTCGTCTTCATTTCTTTTTGAGACAATAGACAACAATAGCTCATCGATAATGTAGAAATTTTTTGGGTCTGCAGCGGAAAGCCGGAAATACCAAAGGTGCGAAGTAGTTCAACCAGACAGTCGATCAAATACGGGGACCTAATCTCCATACTTTCTAGGCACGTGTCAGCTC
>JARKHS020032735.1:0-13256 GCA_030143305.2 Amblyomma americanum | reverse complement strand
CAAATTTAATATATATATATATATATATATATATATATATATATATATATATATATATATATATATATATATATATATATATATGTGTGTGTGTGTGAAACAATCAATAATACAAGAGAAAAATATAGTGAAAAAGGCATCACACAGAAAAAAAGCAAAAATAAGTAAAAATAATCAGCTGTTCAAAGTGCCGAATTGAATATGGCAGGAACCTTTTGCCCTCATGAAAAATGGTCGTTTAGTTTATCCCGGAATGATTTGCGGTTAGTGCATGATGCGATGGTATTTGGCAGGCCATTCCATAGTGCTATCGCGTCCGAAAAAAATGATGACTTTAGAGCTAAGGTGCGACAGTTGATGCGTGCGATGCTATGGTCATGGCTTAGGCGGCTAGACGTCCTGTGCGGGGGTTGCAGCTTTTCGTGTCTCGTGCTTCGTGTCTAATTTCATTCATATCAGTTCTAGTAAACCAACCAGCTGACGCTCGTTAATTCAACGTCTTCCAGATGGTGGCGGTAGCATTTTATAGCGAGAGCTACACTGGACTATCAGTCGAGCATTTCGCGGAACATGGAGAGGAAAGTTGTGCGCATGCGTCGTTACCATGGCAAACGAAAAGGAGCAAAGTGCGGCGTGCGCTCCGCCGTCGCCTTGGCCGCGCGCCCGCGCTACCATTAAAGCCGAGCGTGACGTCACGCGGATGAGCAGTTGTGCGCATGCGCCGATGCCATGGTAACCAGAGACCAGAGAAGCTATCTTCGTCGCCGCCTCGCCGCACGCAGCTCTATCATCCGAACCCCGCGTCGCATGCGCAGCAATCCGTATAAAATATGGAGATGTACTGGGGCGTCTGAAACTAAATGTTTGACATGCGTGCAGAGAAGGAGATTCCAGCCGCTGCTAAACGGTATAGAAAAGAGAAGGTTGACTCTTCCGACCCTTCCCTTACGGCGCGGTTCAGGTGTCCAACGATATATAAGACAGATACTGCGCCATTTCCTTTCCCCCAAAAAACCAATTATAATATACTCTTCCGATCCTGAGGTTGACGCCTGGCAGTCGGCTTGAACCAAATAAGGGCATGAGTCTGTGTGCACGCGAAACATGGTATCCCGCTGTCAGACATCTCAATTCGATCGCGGGGAATAATAGTGTAGCCTACTGTGTTCGGCTTCTGGAAAGCGGCATTATCATCCAAGGAGTCTACGTGGCACCTGAAACATCTGTCAAGCAGACGATTGATGTGGTTTCCACGTGTATACCAGCCTACGGCACGGTTTCACAGTTGTGTGTGACTGGGTGATTTCAACAGGAAACAGGACTTTCTTAGTCAATGTATGAAAGAAAAGTTTGACTTCAATTTTGCTTCGGACCCACACGTCCAGACTACACTATGGGTAACTACTATAGAGCTTATGTACTAAACAGGCTCTGCCAAATCGAAGTATTCTATCGACAAAATTCAGACCGCTACATGCTAGTTCACAGATCATGGGGCAGTCTTCGTTTCTGTCAAGCAAAATGAATAAAAGATGTGTATACCCAATGTGTCTCATTGCTAAACGCAATGACCACAACAAGCTCAGCCAGGGAAGCGTACCTCTCGCTACGTATACCCTGGTACAGCCGAGCTAAGCCGCTGCCAGTTTTTTTTTGCAGCTGGACTCCACCGCCACATACCTGAAAGCGCGATTGAGGTTTCCAGTGACCCAGAGAGCCAATTATGCGCCTTTCATTTCCTCAAAATGATGGGATCCGAGTCTAACTATTCCGCTCGGATTGAGAACTGGAAGGCCGCACAACAGCGTTAATTTGTAGGTGCACGCCGCTGCCTCTTCGCAGCCCTATTAAGGTGTCCACTGACCCATTGAGCCAGTCACACATACTAAAACCACCATAGAACCCGTAGAGTGCGGCTCGAAGCGCTTTCGGGCTAAAATACGAGATAAATGGCACTGCACCAACATAACTACGCATATTTGCGCAAAAACACAGTAAACAGCAGGCATCTTGCTGCGCCTAAGCTACCGCTAATAGAGACGAACTGTTATAACCCTTTATAAGGCAATGGGACATATACATCCCACTTTTTACGCCGCCGAAAAGGGCTCTTCAAAGGCATTGGGAAGCATGCATCCCATTTTTTACTGTGCTGCCATCTATCTGCGAATACTGTAATTACTTTTGAAAGTAGTTTTGCTGCTTTCCGACAGGTGGTACTAGGCGTCCGTTGTTTGGAAAATTGTGTCTCCGTTCGGGAAGGCGAAGGAATTTTTTTCTTGTTGTGTCTCCAAACAAGAATAATTCGAGATGTCAGGTGAGCATTTCCGTTTCTCTGCTTCAAAACAAAGCCCACTAGCTTGTATGAATCGCGTTTTTTGAGGAATACAAGCAATATTTAGCCTGAAAATCTTGTATAAATAGGACCACCCTTAGAAAACAGCATGAGTTATGCTAGGACTAACTTCCCGATTTTCGGGGCAATGTGTTGAGGAATACGTTACTCAAACTTTTATATTTTGTTTGTTCTTGAAATGCAGATAATCGATTTCTGACGGCAGCAGAAGCGCTTGAGCTATATTTTAGCCTTCCGGACGACCCCACGTCGAGTGACTCGGATGGGGATACAGACGTCGACTTCGTACCAGAGCTCGCTCCGCCAGACTCTGATGACGAAAGCGGCGACGATGGAGCAGCAGCTTCAACAAGCAGACCTAAAAAGCGCAAGGCTACTTACACGAGAAAGACAAGGAAACGACCGAAAGCGCCTGCAGTTTCTGCTGAAGAAGAAGTCGAAGAGGAGCCTGGAGTCTGGGGTAGCAGCGAACCGGAGCACGCCGTCCGCGACCCGAAAATTTGGGACCCACAGTTCTCATCAAAATCACCGACGAGGCCGTGTGAAGCTTTTGCTCTATATTTTGACGACAGTGTCATGCATACACTAGTAACAGAGACAAACCGGTTTGCAAAGCAGAAAAACCGCAAGCACTGGAAAGAGCTGACAATTGATGAACTTCGCGCATATTTCGGCATACTGCTGCTGATGAGCACGAATCCAAGGCATCAAATGTATCTGTACTGGAGCAGCGACAGTTTCTTCAATTGTCCCGAAATATCAAGGGTCATGTCTTTCCGCCGTTTCCAAAACATTATGAACTGTTTACATATCAACGACCTAAGCAAAGAAAAAAAGAAAGGGGAAGACGGGTACGACAGACTGTCGAGAGTACGCCCTCTCATACAAGCGCTGAATGCCAGCTTCAAAAGGCAATACACTCCGTCAAGCCATCAATCCATTGATGAGAGCATGGTGCGCTTCAAAGGACGGTCTTCGTTGAAGCAATACCTCCCTATGAAGCCAATAAAACGCGGATATAAGGTTTGGTGCCGCGCTGACTCCCAGACAGGATACCTTATTGATTTTCAGGTTTATGAAGGGAAAGCTGCTGACCGCCCAGCCAGCATGGGTCTCGGAGAACATGTTGTGCTCTCCCTGCTTGATGGTGTGGAGCCTGGTACACAACTATATTTTGATAACTTTTTTACATCCACACGGCTAATGGAGGCCTTGAAAGAAAAGGAAATTCTGGCAGTGGGGACCGTTCGAACAAATCGCAAGAATCTCCCTGAAGAAATCAGACATGATAACAAGCTGCAGAAGGGTGACTATATATGGCGGACAAAAGGAAGCATCACGGCTTACCAGTGGAAGGATACGAAAAACGTCCACGCACTTTCCAACTTTCATCACCCGAACGACACTGCGGACGTTGTTCGAAAGCTTGCCAATGGCTCGTCCGTGTCTGTCCAATGCCCAAAGGCCATCTCAGACTACAACACCTGGATGGGTGGAGTCGACAGGTTTGACCAGAGGAGAAATGCGTATCCGGCAGACAGAAGATCTAAAAAGTCCTGGTACCGAATTTTCTACTTTCTGCTGGATGCAGCAGTAGTGAATGCTTTCCTCCAAATGAAAGAAGACAATCAAATGAGCTACCTGTGGTTCCGGCTTGTCCTCGGTCGCCAGCTGATAAACGGCCAAACCTTCAAAGGCTCTAACAATCGGCCTTATAAAGCCAACAAAAAAGGCACCAAAAATGGCCAAAAAATGGTAGGAGTTCAGGACGAAGTCCGATTTCTGGGAGATGGACACCACCCTCAGAAAGTCGCGAAAAGGAGGCGATGTCGCTGGTGCTCCAGTGCCAAGAAAGAAGCTCGCACCAATTTTTTGTGCTCTGCATGCAATGTGCCACTTTGCGCAACATGTTTTGGGCCTTTTCATGCTGGTCGAAAGTGAACTGAAAGCCCTTGAGAGGCGATGGGACAAATACGTCCCACTTTCTGAAATTTCATTGAGTGTCAGTGGGACACATCTGTCCCACTTTTTCTGAATAAACTACTTGTTCTTATGGCTTGAAATTTCGTGCAAACTATTTCTGTTGGCTTCATTTAGTCAGATAACACAACATTTTTCTTAGTTCTTGAAAAAAATATACCTTGCCTTACAAAGGGTTAACCAATATGCTTAAAGCGATCCATATCAACGCATGAAGACGCACTAACTAATCAGGTACTTCTGATTTAGTTACTAAGTTTAATCATCAATATATATCTCAATACTTCTTAAAGACACTTGCATCCTGCCAGGGGGCCTGTTTTCCTTTTGTGCGGCGTTGTTGCGACCCGTGGAGGTAAGGAAGATTAATGGGTGAATGCTCATATATGCGGAAATAGAAATTGTCAACTTTATATTCATAGTAAATTGGTTTTTGAGGAAAGGAAATGCCGCAGTAACTCTCCCTCGTTTCTCTGTGGACACCCGATTGGATTATATTAATAATAATTGGTTTTTTTGGGGAAAGGAAATGGCGCAGTATCTGTCTCATATATCGTTGGACACCTGAACCGCGCCGTAAGGGAAGGGTAAAGGAGGGAGTGAAAGAAGAAAGGAAGAGAGGTGTGCCGTAGTGGAGGGCTCCGGAATAATTTCGACCACCTGGGGATCTTTAACGTGCACTGACATCGCACAGCACACGGGCGCCTTAGCGTTTTTCCTCCATAAAAACGCAGCCGCCGCGGTCGGGTAAAACATTTATTGCGTCGAGAGCAGGTTGCAGGAGACACATACTAGATGGCCGCTAGCCCAGAGATGGCGGCGATCTCGTTGGAACGATCGATTGCCCGTACTTGATTGTTAGGATCCGAGCTGACCAGCACGGCCTCCCACCGCTCGGGAGAAGGGAGCTGTATCAACTCCGCCGGAGGCGCATCATTTGCGCAGTTCCAGAGAATGTGGACGTATGTGGCCCTTTCACCACATTTATGGCAGTTTGGGGCGTACTGGCCACGGTAAATGAGGGCACGCACTGTCGGATTCAGAAGGGAGCGTGTTTGAAGTCGGTGCCAGGTAACGTCCTGCGCTTTTGTTAACGATTTGTGGGGTGTGGGATATTGATTGAAAAATGTAGCGATGTTTGTACCCAGCTGGATTACTCCCTTTGTAAGATTGTGAAACACCCGAACCGCGCCGTAAGGGAAGGGATAAAGGAGGAAGAAAAGAAGAAAGAGGTGCCGAAGTGGAGGTCTCCGGGATAATTTCGACCGCCTGAGGACCTTTAACGCGAACTGACCACGCACAGCACACGGGCGCCTTTTGCGTCTCGCCTCCATCGAAACGCGCCCGCCGCGGTCGGGTTCGAACCCGGGAACTCCGGATCAGTAGCCGAGTGCGCTAACCACTGACTCACCGCGGCGGGACACTCAGACACCACTAGCACACCCAGGGCGTCCACACTCATCCACCGCAGCCTCACCTACAAAATTCATCAAATCACGGCTGAGACGACGACGACGCTGCCGCCGCCGCCGGAAATAAGTTTGATATCTTGGGTCCAAATGGGACACGTATCAGGAGATGCCCTGACTGACCACTGAACTTATATATCACACACATACACTTGCTTTAATCTTTTAGGAGGAGGAGGAGAAAACTTTGTTGTAAAAAATTAGCTGCGGTTCAACTACTGCTGAATCTAGTTAAAGAGCGAAAGCTTCAATGGTGTATCGGGTAAGTAGAGGCGCTTTGGCCTGTAACGTGGAGTGCGTTCCGCACACTGGATAGGCAACGCGCCTATCCTGGCAGGTGCCGGTTAAACTAATGGTTGATCGCGAGAGGTTGGTAACCTAATGAACACTGCGGCTTAGTGGCTTAGCTCAGCTATGCCAGGATATACGTAGCGAAAGCTAAGGCATAGCGTGGTTAGCCTTGGTTAATCTTGATTGCAAGTCCAGGTGCAAGTCCATTCAAAGCGAGCAGAGGCGATCGCAACGATGAGGAACGCGGTGTGACGCCATACCAAAACGGCGGCGGAGGCAGAGCCGCGCGGTGTGACGTCATGCCAGATGGCACGGCGAGCGCGCAAAGCACAGTAACCGTGTCACATATCTCGGTGGACACCCGAACCGCGCCGTAAAGGAAGGGATAAATAAACGTGGAGACCCGGCTTGTGCGCAACCTGGAGACCCGAAAAATCGGGTCTCCAGGTTGCGCACAAGCCCACAAACAGTGTTGCGCTTTGCCTACCTGTTCCAAAAGACCGGCCGCCGAGAGAAAGAGCCCAAGGCCTGGTCTACAAAATTCCATGCGGCGACTGCGACGTAAGCTACATCGGCGAAACGAAATATTTCAAAGAAAGAATTCGGCAACATAAGAAAGACGTCCGCAAATTCGCAAGAGACCGCAATCCAGTAGCCGAACATTCCGAGGACTCCGACCATAGAATCAACTTTGAAGAGACCCGCATCCTCGGAACCGAAACAAATTACCACAAAAGGCTCCTTCTGGAATCCTGGCATATCCAAACCACCCCGTACATTATCAACCGCACAAAAGGAAACTGGCCCCCAGTATGTGCCCAGGGACTTCGCTCTTCAACTCAACGAAAAAAAGTAGCCATTCACCACCTCCCTGCAGTGCGCCAGCGTGACTAACAGCCTAAACCCCCCTCCCCAGCGCCTTTCGCGTCACAGCTGTGATTCCTTTGACCACCCCTCCCCCCTCCCTCCATACTTAAAAGACGCTAGCTACTGCCCTCAGTCACGCCTGATGAAGGAGCCGAGTCGGCTTCGAAACGTTGGGTTAGGTTAAAATATTTGGTTGGAGATGTGCGCTTCATTATAAGTCTTCAAACCCAACCAGACAGGCAAATCTGTCAAAATGTTTAGTTTTCAATCCTTAGAACGGTTCACCGGTTTTCTGGTCTCACCAACACTGGTAATACTATGCTGAAAACGCAATATTTTTACCCATTTTTATAAATTACTTAGTTTCCCTAAAACGCCTGGTATACTGAGCGCGACATATTTTGATCGCGATATAAACTCTGTAACATTCAGTGCTCGCAGCTGGCGGACTGATAACTTTCATTATCATTATTCGGCGCGTGCTATGCAATCTCTTTGGGGGTGAAAGAGTTCCTCGCCCTCACCGCCAAAGGGAAAAATACGAAGATCGAAATAACGTATTCAATCCATACAGGTACGGAAAAGAGATACCGGAAAGGAACTGCCCGACTCTTCTTAACTTCCTTAAAGAAAGAATGAATGCTATTTGCACGGCGTACCGTCAGGGGTTCCTGAGGTGGCAAATTTATGTCCAGCATTCTTGGAGAAAAAGTTCTGAATATTAGAAAATTGTAAGGTACGGTTCTAGAAATATTGAAGGTAATTGCTAACTTATTTCGATGTGTAGAAAAGTCTCTCTTATAAATTTTTTTCATCGCTGGCGTCGAGCAGTGTAAGGCCGCCATATAAAACCAATGATGAACGCTTTTGACGACAGTGAGAACGTTAATAGCAAAACAAAAAAAAAACTGCAAGGTTGGGGACGGGAGGTCCGCGCATATATTGACCCTTCTAGTGAGATCTTGCAATATATAAAAAACGGCGTTCATTAATTATTGTTCGTTCAAAAATGCTTTTGTCCAGAATTGTTTATGATGCGAGCTAGTGCAGTGGTTTTTGCGGTGTGCGATGTCTGGCGCCTTCAAGGTTTCCCGCTATAGATTAAAAAACGGTGCCTTGGAGAAACTGACGCATTTTAGCGTGTACCTCAACGCTCTACAATTGCTAAGTTCAAAATTTCTTGCACCTCGAGTTGGCCAAGAGTAATTAATTACTTTATACCTAAAAATATACGCTGTGGTCCGTTACCTAGCCTTCGGATTTATTTCTCTCAAAGGCTTTCAGGTTTACAGGATATCGCGTTTATTTGAAAAAAAAGTTTACAAGCATGGGAAGCATAAATTATTTAGTGCAGAAGGGGTACCGAAACTAGGAACAGTCAGTGCTACGTGCGGTTATTAACTGTACACATAGAGTGCATACAAGTGTGGTGGATATTAAATAGATGAAAAAAAAGACTCAACAAGGAAACAGTAAATAAAACAAGGAATTATCGAATCATGCTTCACGCTTTCATTTAAAACTTTCTTTAAGGCTTTCTTTCGTGTCTGCGCATTGTTGTATTGGAATATTCCTTGGATCACTCTGCGTATCGCACGCACCGCCGTTACAGAAGCGCACCACGCGCTCACGAAATCACTGGAAAAAACTCAGCACCTTTCACCGGTTCTCCTCAGAAAGGACTAACAATGCAGTCACATACGCGACCTCCTTCTCATTCAGAGTAGGATGTTAGCTCATGATGACTGCATAATTCGCTCACACTTGCGACGCAAGCCGTAATGCTAATGACATGAGTAAATCGGGTTCACCTAAACCTGCAGACAAAATTTTGTAAGCATCGAGCAAGGGCCTTTTATTACACTCAAACATACACCTCCATGTGCGTTGAGTGGTCGCTAAGGACAATACTCGACTTTCACGCGAACAAGATGAAGATGTATATTCTTAAACCCTGAGCCATGTTTGAACTCATATCATTTCGGAACGAGTGCGTAGGAGCTTTGATGGCCATCACGGAAGAACCAGCATGGCGTCTTCTCAGAAGATTCAGCTCCCTGTCGTGGGGGCGTTATGGCCAATTACCGCGTTCTAGACGACGCACTTAGACCGAACCGAACAAAGTGACGGCAAAGAGCGCTTTGGTGGTGGGCTTCTCCTCTTTTTGAGTCAGCTAGCGGCAGAGCCAGCTTCGGCGAAAATGGTTATGCTTCGTATGAAACGAGTATTGACGGCCACCACCGTCGTTACTCAGCCATCGGGCTGAGCGGTCTCCAGGTTGAAATTCAGCGCTGTATTTCTCTTTGTCCTCTCACTTAAATAGTGCACGCTGTATTTAAATTGTACACAGAATGACAAGAGTCTCCTCTGGATGGAAGGGGGACTGGTATTTTTGGCCGGTGTGCCATGAAATTTAATTTGTGGAACGGCTGCTGACAGCTCTGCCTGCGACGACTCTGGCTGCCGACAGCGGGAGGTTTGTGTATCCCTAACAAGCCGCAATGCAGACGACGGAAGAGCGAATGCACCGGCATTTAGTTGAACTCTTTTTTTAAAAGCAGTACCCCCTACCCCTAAAGTGGTTCGTCACGTGCACAGGGGCATATACCATCTGCGTGAAATGCAAGAAGAGAACCAGATCACGAAGGCTTAGTTGCTGAAGATGTACAGGCCGAGTCTGAGAACACTCACTCAGAATAAAATCAAGTTCGTTAGTATTGTGACTCCATCAAGTAAAATGTCTTCATTTTATTGCCTTCCGAACTGACGTGTTCGCACTTCATTTGACGAACACTGTATACGTCCTGAAACAGCATTAGGGCCATTTTTGAACCTGTGCACCTAGTACTGATGACGCAAGACACTTTTCTTTCATATAATTCGTGAGAACTCTTGAGAAACCTGCCCAGAGATATGAACAGGTCATTGCTTGAAAAGTGGGCATCAGGGTAGTACATTCCTGTAGAGCTGGGCTTAAGCAGTGATTTGCTACTCGAAGAAATCTTTCGCTTTCTAAAAATGCCAGTTCACCGCTTTTACATCGCAACGCCGTCATAGCGGCGACTACGCAATCCTTCCCAGCAACAAATGTGTCTTTGTAGGGCAGTGTGATACAGGTTTGTAACATCGGCTTTTCCGGTCAGCGAACCGGAAAGCGAGTTTAAGTGTGCGATTAGGATTAATACCGCGTGTTAGAACCATCCGCTTCCAACTCACTCCGCCTAAGAAAAGTGTGCCTCGTCCCACGTCACCCTGATTACCTGTTATGTTTCAGTCCGCGATCCTGGTTTAGCAACACCGCGCGGGATTTCGTTCTTCTTCACTGGCTCAGATGGATGCTTCGTATCGCCAACTGAAATTCGTCATGAGCTAGGGCGACGGAACTATGAAGCGGAAAGACCGTGAACTGGCTCACCTTTTGCTGCCAAGAGTCCCTCTCACTAACAACTTTCTTCTGAAGCATTTGAAAGGACTGGAAGTGGACGATCCCTTCACCACCAAGAATTCTACAGATGTGACAGCTTTTTTAAAAGACCGGTCCTCTATTGGATACATGTTTTCTGTGGACGTTGAAGATTTATTTTATTCAATTTCGCATAGCAACCTTTTCAAATCCGTACGGGAGTGTATTGAGTATAATGGGTCCATTGCATTTCAGAACTGAGCGTGACTTAGTGTCGACAACTTTTTATCACTACTAGAATTTTACCTTAGGTCTACGTTTGTTTCCTTTGAAACAGAAATGTACTTGCAGAGAAGAGGCATCTGCATCGGCTCCTGTGTTGCCCCGGCGTTGTGTAATATATTTTTATCAACTATTGACCGTGCTTTAGCTTCTTCCCTTGACAGTGGCCCAGTCCTGCGAATTTTTAGATACGTGGACGACTTCTTGGTGATACTAAAAAGTACTAACTCTGCATTGACGCTCCCCAGCACAGTGGAAAGAATCATTTCCGCTTTTAAACAACAAGCAAAAGGACTGGCTTTTACTCACGAACTACCAGAGAACAACAGCTTGCAGTTTTTAGATATTAATATCAAGTTTTCAGATGGGCGAGTGTGTTGGATGTATTCCTCCCGAGCAAAAAAGGAACTGCTTCCGTACGTATCAGCGCACTCAAAGACAGTATAAAGGGCTATCGCTTCTCTTTTCCTCGAGTCTGCATTGCTTAAGTCCTGTGCTCACATGGCTGAAGCTAGCTTCAGCCATCAGATCGAAAGGCTTCAAATGGCTGGCTTCCCGTGTTCTGTCGTTAGCAGCGTAGCAGAGACCCTCCTTCAAAAAATGAAAGGCAAGAAGAAAAAATCCCTTGCTAAGCCGGGACCAAGAAGACCACAAGTGGTCCCCAATATACACCGAGTGGCGCACAGCTTGAAGAAGGTTGCTGGCCGGTTCGACGTTCCTGTCGTTTTCTCTGCGCCAAAAAAGGTGAGCGGGTTATGCTCGCGGATCAGCCAGAAGAAGAAAGCCCTGTGTGAAAAGAGGCACGGCAAGCAATTCGTATTCTGTGCTGTCGGAGTGGTTTATGAAATCCCACTGACGTGTGGAAGGGTCTATGTAGGCCAGACGGGTCGCTGCATTAACGACAGGGTACGGGAGCATAAGAAAACGTTAGAAAGTGGAGACGGGTCAAATTTGCCTCCCCATTGTAGGGACTGCAAGTGTGAGCCGGTGCTTAACGGAATAAGGATTCTCGGCAGGAGTCGCGATCAGGTGGCGCGTGAAATACTTGTGGCGTTTATGATAAAAAAGGAAGGAAGCACATGTGTCAGCGACGCCTTGGTATTCCTCCGTAGAAATTAAGTTTCCTTCCTAGACAGGTTTTGTGACGTCATATTCTGTGCTACTTTTCAACCTAGCATTTCTAGCGGCCATCGGCTGTTTGTTTAGGTGGGTTTTTAATTTTTTATTTGTTTTATCTTTCTTTTTCTGGCTGATTTTGCTTCATATGTTTGACTGCTTTTGCTACGATTGTTATTGATTTTTTACTTTCTATATTTTGTTTTTTTTTGTTTCTGACTGCTTTTGCTTCTCCTGTATGACTCTGCTGTTGCTACGATTGTTTGACACTGCGTTTGCTAAGAGATGTCCCCTTTGTTTCGTTTTTTATTCCTTTGATCAGAGATATCTGTTAGTCTAATCTGCAGTATATATTATGTTAACCTCATGTAGCTGCTTTTCATACCACGTGCTGGGTTCGAAGTGATAATGGGATGAGTATCATGCTTGAGCGGAACTGTTTAAATATGCTACTTTTTCATAGAATAAACAATTGGTAGTGTGCGCATGTGGTGTCTCTTTCTTGTCTGTGTCCTGATTTGCGCAGCCGTTCATTTCATCATTAACTGTCTCACATATATCGCTGGACACCCGAACCACGCCGTAAACGATTTGACCTCTGGCTCACGATACCAGCCATGATAATATCGCTATCAGCCATAATATCTGATTATCGGATTTAATGTCTGATAGGGGTCCCATTTGGACCGAAGATATTAAAGTATTTTTTGGAAATATGGCGGAGTGCTTGAAGCACTCCGGCACGGGTTGGCCCGGTATTGCACTGCCTCCGGGATCGGCACGAGACGACATAATAGCGCGTGTCTTTTCTATCAGTCTTTGCTCTCCTATCTTTCAACTCTCCTACTTTTTTCGGTATGCCGGCATTCCCCATAGCGCACGGCCTACGACTTCGTTGTGCTCGCAAAAAGCAAAGCTCTATTAACATGCAGCCACTAGCGCCCCCACTGGTACTGAACATTGAACGCAAAAATCAATGAAACAGCGCAGAATAGAATTTGCGGTACAAGGTAAAAGATTACAAAAAAAGAGTTTATATGAGTAGATTGACGGATTAAAGTAGCCGAATAAGAGCTAGTGCGGGCAGAAACATTATTAAAAAACAGTTTTAGCCACATCGACCAAGTAACGTAGAAGTAGAAGAAAGCAGCTTCTTCTTCTTTGTACGCGCTGTGAGCATCTCGTGCCTACGTTCTTGCGCACGCGCATGTCGGTCTCTGACCTTGGTCAGAGTCCCATTGGCAAGACGTCGGTCGCAAGAGCTCTGGAACGCGGCACCGTCCAACGGAGCATATCGCGCTGCTGTTGCTGCTTCGCTGAGTCTGTGAAGGTATCAGTACAGCAGGCGGCGTCATCACCGGTCTCTTCTGAAGCAGCAAGGTTAAGGGCAACATCGTCTTCAGCGCCGGCCGCGGAGGATCCAGGACGAGATGGCCCCGGCAGAGGAGCGGCAGGAGGGCATCTACACGCTGGTCGGCTTCGGAATTGACGT
>JARKHS020032734.1:0-26096 GCA_030143305.2 Amblyomma americanum | reverse complement strand
GGTTTAGCGTTACGCTTCCCCTTCAGCAGTGAACGGGCATGCTTCGGGTGCGCTGCTAGACAGGTTTCATCAAGGGGCGTATAAAGGAGTAAGAATGAGGATTGCAATCAGGGAAAGCCTGGTTGTGTTGCTGCCATTGGCACAAATTGCACTGCTGTTCACTGTGCCACGATCAGTGAGTCACCGGGGGCTTGTCAAGCCGTCGTGCACGTATGGTGCAGCATACTCATCGGACAATACAGAGACGCTGAATGTATAGTATTGGGTTGATCCCAGTGGAAACGCATCTGTTTCCACATTGTGGACGCTGAACGGTCCTTCGCGTAAGAACAGTGCAAGAAAGAAATTTAGGCGCTGCGTTAGGGGCCTAAAGCCTTTGCGCTACAATGGAAAGCAAATTTAAGTTGTCAGAAAATGTGTATATGATTTTGTGCTCGCCCTCGGGCCACGTTAGAATGCGCTCCTCTTGAGAGAGAGAGAGAGAGAGAAAGCATTTTATTTGCACCCGTCAGAGAGTATTGATGATCGGGTGAGGCGCAGCTCCCCTGCATGTTTGATTGGTCGTGGCTTCTAGTCAGTTTATCGTTTCAGTGTTTCTCTCATTTTGTTGTATACACATACCCAGTATCCTGACCTTGTCCACCCTTGAGACCGGAGTGTTGTTGACCAGGAGCTGGATATTGACCTGATGCTTGCTCATGATTAGCATCTTCAATTTTTCCGGCGAGCATTTTAGCCCTATGGGTCTCAGATAGCTTTCCGTTTCCCATATTGCCCTTTATAGGGTGCCTTCAATTCGGCCATCTCTCCCCCCTCCGTCGACCCCTCTGTCCTCTTCAGAGAATCATAGGTGAACTGACACCTTGAAAGGAGGAATATTCGGACGCCGTATTTTATCGAGAGTTTGCTGAACTGCTTGGCCCCTTTTTCGGGAGTTCTTTTCCGGCGTAGCTGGAATAAAGTTTTACTTAGGCGTAGTTATTTTCTAGAAAACAAAATGGCTGGGGTGGTTTAACATTGCTAGGCACGAAATATTGCTCGAATGCATGGTTTTAGTGCTACTCACCTATGTAGCTTATTCGCCGTGTGCGCGTGTTTGGCCTTGAACCGGCCGTGAACCACGTGTCCGCTATGGCGTCCCTCAGCCTCCGCCGAAACCGAGCGCTCGCCTCTGTTTCTGTAGGTCGTCGGCGTTCATTGTGTTCATTGGTGTTGGCTTTGACAACATCTAGACTCCAATGATTTTGAGGAAATGAAGGACGCATAACCCACTCCCTAAGTCGCGCTTTGATGTACGTGGTGGTGGTGAGAGAGAGATGTGCGCTGCATGCATCAGCGCTGACAAAGTTGTGGCAGACACGCGGCACTGCAGCAATAGGCCGCGGCGTTCAGTGGGCGACGGACCCCTAGCGATCAACCATTAAGTTAACTACCACTTGTCAGGGTTGCAGGGTACGTGCGCTGCCAATCCACTGTGCGGAACGCACTCAACGTTACAGATGCCAAGCCGCGTCTACTTGCCCCATACTCCACAGCTTTCGTTCTCTAACCAGGTTAAGCAGTAGTTGAAAATTTCTGATAATGGTAATGTTTTTTTATTAAAATATTAGGGAAAAGGAACAAAAAGATTTTTGCTAGCCTCGGCATCTGCCATCGATACTAAAGCACCTGAGCTGGGGCAGCGGAAATAAAGGATAGCTGAAATAAAGGATTGTTGAAATTAAAAGTTGGTTTTTGTGGAAAGGAAATGACACATTATCTGTCTCACATCTCGCCCGACACCTGAACCGCGGCGTAAGGGAAGGGATAAAGGAGGGATTGCGAGAAGGAAGGAAGAGGCGCCGTAGTGGAGGGCTTGAACCGCAGCGGCCCCCGCGGTCGGGTTCGAACCCGAGTACTCCAGCTCTGTAGACAAGTGCATTAACCACTGAGCCGCCACGGATGATTCGAGGATTTTAGCAGCCGAGGAGTATCCCATGCCGACATTATGGAAGGACTTAACACCACCAACTGCGGGAAGAAGGTCCATGACTACGTTAGAAGCTTCCTCACGGACAGAACAGCGACGGTAGGCCTAGGAGGCCTGCGGAGTGACACCTTTCAAACGCCATGCAAGGGCACTCCGCAAGGCTCAGTAATATCGCCAATACTCTTCAACGTAGCGATGGTCAACCTCGCCAAGAAACTCAGCCAAGTCCAGGGGATTAGTCATGCAGTGTACGCAGACGATATCACCATCTGGACCACCCAAGGCTCACTGGGGAGAAGCAGGAGGCGCTACAAGAGGCTGCCACCTGCATTGAAGAATACACAAAACAAAGAGGACTTAAATGCTCCACGGAAAAATCTGAGCTCCTCAGAGTGGGTAGGCACCCTACGGATGCTGCACTCGAAATAAAACTAGAGGGCCAGAACATCCCGGAACAAAAGATGATCAGAATCCTCGGCATGTGGCTGCAAGGAAGCCGGAAGTACAGTCATACACTCAGCCTGCTAAGCAAAGCGGCAGGACAAGTAGGCCGGATGATCAGCAGAGTAGCGCACAAGAGGTATGGCATGTTCAGGAGGAGGACACACACAGGCTAGTCAACAGCCTAGTGGTCAGCCGGGTAACATATTCATTACCGTACCATGTGACTATCAAAGCAGAGAAGGAGCAAGCGGAGACAATACTCCGCAAGGGATACAAAACAGCTCTTCATCTCCCATAGATATACATCAATCGACAAGCTCATGCAACTCGGAATCAGCAACACCTTCGAAGAATTAAGAGAATGCCAGCTCAAGGCACAAATACGAAGACTTAGCAACACAACGACTGGAAGGGCGCTCCTGACAAAGCTAGGTCGGGAAATAGAAAAGCCACAAAATAGCAGGGCCGCAATACCAGACCAGCTAAGAAAGAAGCTATGCATACAACCTATCCCCCGAAACATGGATCCAAACCTCCATGCTAACAGGAGACAGGTTAGGGCAGAATTTTATGAGAGGAACATGGGGCATCGGGACAACACAGTCTACACTGACTGAAGAAGAAGAAAAATTCTGAGCGAAAATCCGCTTCGCAAGGCTGTAACAAAGTTGGCCACGCATTTCTTCGCATAGCGTTCCAGCTGTCGTCTCCTGCGGCAGGCACGCAACAGGAGGCGCCACCATCGAGGCACAGAGGAAGCGGAGGAGAAGGAAAGCCTTTGGCGCTGCTTTCTCTAAATGAGTCAGTCACTCAGAAAAACTTTATTTACAAAAAATGACGTGTGTTGAGAACAAGGGGGGGGGGGGGTTGCCTAGTCCGGCAGGCCACTAGCTGAAGCTGCAGCTCGAGCCCAGCTGACCAGGCCACGTTGGGCCGTAAGGTCAGCGCAGTTGAGCAGGGGAGCTTCCCACGCCTCCTTTGTTATGTTTGTGGTTGGGGTTGCGTTGGGGCTGGAGGGACAAGCATATACCACGTGATAGGTATCAGCCTGTTTTGGATCGCAGAGCGGGCAGGTTTTATACTGTTCTAGACGTTACCAACCTCTCTGCCGAGAGACGAGAACGGCACAAGCACTAATTCACGCCGCTGCGCACAGGGGACGCCACAAATCTATGCCGCGTGAGAAACGGAACAATGCAAAGCCGAGAAAGGGTGCCTCGGTCGGAGCCAGCAGTGCGACAACAGAAAAGAGCCAGAGTGATAGCAGCAAGAAAACACACAGTTGGAAGAATGGGAGAGAGAGTACGCAGTTGCTTGACGCTGGTCACCATGGTGTCACCAGCGTGCTGGTGGCTCTCGGAGCCAGCAGAAAAGAGCCAGAGTGATAGCAGCAAGAAAACACACAAAGTTAGAAGAATGAGAGAGAGAGAGAGAGTACGCAGTTGCTTGACGCTGGTCACCATGGTGTAAGAATATATTCATACAGCGTGCTGGTGGCTGTCGGAGCCAGGAGAAAAGAGCCAGAGTGATAGTAGCAAGAAAACACACAAAGTTAGAAGAATGAGAAAGAGTGAGTACGCAGTTGCTTGACGCTGGTCACCATGGTGTAAGAATATATTCATGCAGCGTGCTGGTGGCCCACATATGAGTGCGAGAGAGCGATAATTCAAAAACTAAAGAGAGAGAGGCGCGCAGGACCGGGGACTTTCCCATGGGAGAAGATAAGCGCAATGCTGCAAGAGACAGAGGAAAATTCTCGGAAATGTTACAAGGTGTAAACTTGTTGTTACAGATCGTAGTCTGCATAGTACCAGAGATACGAGCTCGGAGCAAGGAAGTTGGGAATGATGTCTTATCAGCGAAAAGAGGTGGGTTTAATTAATGATTCCAAGAGGAACAAAAGAAAAACAAAAACAATAAATTTAACAAAAGGATCAGCTACATAAACTTGTAAGGGGGCAGGCATAGAAAGGAAAAAGGAAAGGGGCTGAGATAGCAAAAAAAAACAGCTGAGGGAAAAGGAAACAGGTGTATAGTCTCTGAGTTAGACAGATCTCCGGGATCTTGGAGACGCAGTGTATATCGATGATGATAATTGAGAAGGGTACAAGAGAACAACAACGAAGGACAAAGGGGAAAGGGTTGGCATGCTGATAAATCAAGGGACGAATTGACAAAAAATGAAATCAACGTGTAGAGATCATGTTTGGGTATCAGGAACATTTGCTGGTAACAGCTGGCAACCGGACTTGGTTAGGGAGAGCGTATTTATGGACAGGAAATAATTGCAGGCAACAAAAAAAATTCAGGGCTTTCTTAAGCCCATTCGTAAAGCAGAAATGCGATAGCATTTAGGTTTTCTGTTTTGGTGTTTACGATGAGTATGTAATGTTCTTGGTTTTTTCCACCAAAACTACGGTAGGAACAGCTGTAGTGGTCCTTATATGGTATAAATGAGCCACACATTCTGGAATGTTCGAGTGCCTTCTATTGGATTATCATATGGGATTATAGAAATCCTACACACTGATCGATCTTATTTCATTTTCTGGAGTGGACCTGCTTTGAAAATTTTGGCGGTCCTTAGAAATTTTTGGAGGTGGGCCAACATCTAAATTTTGGGCGTCTTCACATTTACTTTTTCGCAGTGTCCTATGATTGGTCTAGTGGGGGTCACGTGATGCTTGTGACTTACGACTATCTCAATCACATTAATAGATGGTCGGGAGTCCTGGTACTCCTACATGCGCACTAGTGCAGCGATTAAGCAAGGCGTCAGCCGCCCGGCAGGTGGCTCTATCGAACACAGTCACCGGTTTGGCTTGTGAGACACAGATTGCTCTTTCCGAGATGACGTAAGGCTCATGCACAGTGCCACTGTAAGCAGGTAGCAACTGCATTTGAATTTGGCAACGGTGGGCAGTTTGTTCATAATTGGGCAGGTAGTGGTGATGTCACAAGGTCACGCGACCTTTCAATTCTTCTTTCTTATTACCGCTTAGGTTATCTCCTTATTGTTGTTATTGCCGCTTAGGTTATCCCCCTAATGCTCAGTTATTAAAATCGAAGGGCACATGCTTAACGAGCAAGGATGTAAAAATATGCTGCCAAGATAAAATTGCTTTCAATCTTCTCCTTCACCATCATCTTAGTAATCATTTGCGACCACATGTATAATCGCATTTTCTTTTTTGTACAATATAAACAATTGTTGCATACCTCTATCTTTTCCGTCTATTTTTTCCTCCGACATAAACGACAATACCAATATGACTTCTATTCGTCTTTCTCTTCTGAGGGTAAAGTGAACAGCAGTACCTGCATAACTTTGTTCTCTTCGTATTCATTTCTTTTTGAGACAATAGACAACAATAGCTCATCGATAATGTAGAAATGTATTGGGTCTGCACCGGAAAGCCGGAAATACCAAAGATGCGAAGTAGTTCAACCAGACAGTCGATCAAATACGGGGACCTAATCTCCATACTTTCAAGGCATGTGTCAGCTCATCTGCGTTTTTCTGAAGGGGAGCATATTTAAATGTGCCCCGAGGATGAGCAAGAATCTGGTATCAATTTTCTGTAACTGCAAATGTGCTATAATTATAGCGAAAAGGCTTTAGGCCCCTCACGGGCCACCTAAGTTTCTTCTTTGGAATCCTCTCACCGGATATCCCTCAACAAGCCCACAATACGGCAACACATGCGGCTTCATTGAGATTACCCAATACCATCTATTCAGCGTCTAGGTGTTGTCGGATGACCATGCTTTACTATACGCGCATGATGTCCTGAGAAGCTCCAATGACTCGCCGATCGTAGCACAGTGGATTTCAGTCTAATCTACGCCAAATGCAGCCGCGCCATGAGGCTTTCTTAGCTCATTTTCTGCTTAATACTCTCCTCGATCGACCCTGTCTAGTAGCGTGGCTGACTCATATCGCATGCCCTACTTGAAGAGCAGGGTTATGTAAAACGTGTTATTGCATTACCTAAACGATGGCCTATTAACTTCCAGTAGCCATGGCCAGAACGCACTGGTTGGTTGGCCTTCCCGTTTGACAGCACCTACAACCAGAACCGTGAAAGCCGGCCCGGTGACCGAACGCCGCGGAATGGGACAACAAAGGCTATTTTGTAGGATAGCTCGAGGATTAAAATGTTCATAGCTGCTATCCTGTCAGCTGGTCTGTAACCTGGTCTTTGCTGCGCAAAATTCGGGCCGCACCAGGCAAATATGGGCCAGTTTCTAAACGCTCGAACTCTGTATTTGGAACTTACCACCAATTGAAGCGAGTCAAAAAGCTAATCAGGTGCTTCCATGGCAAGGAACAGTGCAGTCAACCTTCAGCTTATCTACATTTATTCTAGCCTTCCAGGTCCAGCACGCAAGCGTAGTACTTTCTCACGCACTGGTCGTAGCAGCTGGCGCAGACAGCGTGGCAGCGGTGCAGCAGTCCCATCACCTGCATCCGCAGCCTCGCGCGCTCATCCCGGTACTGGATTCTAGGCAGGGACCCTGGGAAGCACGCCCGTCTCCACCGGTCCACTTCACTGCCACGGCCGAATAGCGTGTAAGTGCCCTCCTGCCGCTCCTCTGCCGGGGCCATCTCGTCCTGGGTCCTTAGCAGCCGATGCTGAAGGCGACTATGCCCTTAGCCTTGCGGCCTCAGATGGGACCGGTGATGTTGCCGCCCGTTGTACCGACACCTTCACAGACTCAGCGAAGCAGCAACAGCAGAAGGCTTCACTCTGTTGGACGGTGTCGCGTTCCAGAGCTCCGGCGACCGACGTCTTGCTAAGAGGGCTCCCCAGCAAGTTCCGAGACCAGCATGCGCGTGGACTAGAACGCAGGCTCGTGAGGATCACGGCGCGGGCAAAAAGGAAGAAGCTGCATATAAAATATTTCTTTTACCTCTACTTTAGTTGGCGGATCTTACTGTATGAGTTTTTTATATAATCTTCCAGCCTATACCAACTTTCTTCCTTCTAATTTATTTATTTGATTTCCTGACATAAAGTTTTTGTAACCTTTCATCTTGTGCTAACCACATTAAACTTCTCTTTTACACTGCTTGAGCAGATTCGATTTGAAAAACATTTCTTTCGTCAGAAAAGGCAAACTCCTGAAAATTCCCGAAGGATTTATTTTCGCATTCAGCAGGACGTACCAGTGGTTACATAAAATTAGAGCTTTGCTTCTTAGGAACGCGGTGAAGTGAGGCTTCGGGCGCTTCGGGAAAGGCAGGAACAACAACAAAAAAGATTAGTCGCTAGGCAAAAGGTAGGTTTTTTTTTAGTAGAAAATCTGTAGAGAACCGATTTTCGTGCTCAGTCGAACCGAGCTGTGCAGCTATATTTCCGATGTTTAAATTCATGTCCCATATCCCCCCCCCCCCCTCACACACACACACACACTGACAGCAATAACTCATTTCATGACCTCCACGGTAATTTTCCGTTTTAGTTCCCCGTTTCGGACTATGATCGGACAACATGAGTGCTTGTGGACGGGCGCATAACTCTATTTTATTCTTGTTTTCTCTGATTGTCTATATAGAAGACAGGAAATATATTCAATTTGCACCACATCAATTGTCCATTTCATTTATATACCGAGCGCCATATATTTTCGTTTAGTATTAAACCCTGTCTGATTCAGTGGTTGGTGCTGGCAGATGCTTCGGCGATTCAACGCGGAAACTTCATATTTCTCACTGATGCCAAGGAGTACCCCTTAGGGCGTGACGAGGTTTCCGCCTTGATCGCAAAAGAGAAAGAAAAATAGGAGGCCATATACCTGGGGTGAAGAAGAAGAAGAAGACCTGAAATCACGCCTTGAATCTAAAACAGATTAAGACAAAGGATATCAGAAAGGAACTGCTGCACAGTCTGCCACTTTTTCTTTAAGAAAGTGCCAATTCTAGTTATATCAACCCCGCGCGCTAGATGGCGCAGATTTACGCGCAAACGGTTTGGTGCTTCCGATATGCGATCTCTACCGCTGTTATTAAAAAGAAACGCGCTTTGTATAAACTCACGCATTTCAGCGTGCCCCTAAAACCCTACTGTTGCTCATTTGAAACGTTCAAAAGTAATTGTTCACTCTATAGCTAAAGAAATGCATGATTGGCCGCTATTACCTAGTCTTCGAATTTATTTTTCTCGAACGGTTTCATGTTTTCAACATTTTACGTTTATCGCAAAAACAGTGTAGGGAAAAAGTCAACATATAATAATTGGAGAAGCAGGTAGACGAAAGCAGTAGCTGTCTGGGGTGCATACTATTAATAACTGTATGATACCCATCAGTTCTTGGTTTACTTGGTTTATGGGGGCTTAACGTCCTAAAGCGACTCAGGCTATGAGGGACGCCCATCAATTCTGGACAAAAACATGTTTGAACGACAAAAAGTTCATGGACGCAATTTTTTCATGTACTGTAAGATTTTACTTTAAAAATAAATATATCCGCCTATCTCCCGTTGGTAGCCTTGCACTTTTTGTTTGCTATTAACGTTTTTGTTATCGTCAAAAGCGTTCACCATTGATTTTTATGGCAGTCTTAACTGCTAGATGAGAGCGATCGAAACGCTACAAAAGAAAGAGTTTGCTGCATATAGGAAGAATGGATCGCTATCTTCAATATTTCCATAATAGTACCTTATAATAATCCAATGTCCAAAACTTTTGTCCAAGAATGTTGGATATGATGCATTCTAAATAGTGCACAAATAATTTGAGCTCTGCTTGGAAATAGTAAATACAGCAAATAAATGACAGACATTTAAGCTCGGTTAGGCTGAACGCGATATTATGCGCTAGCTAGTTGTTGTGGTTAGTTTAACTTGAATACTAAAGTATCCTCCCTAAGGATATGTCGCGATAGCATTAAGTGGTTAATGCACATATATGGGGGAATTGGTCTTTCTTTTTTCTTTATGTGCATAGATCCCTGGGAGTACTCATAACACTCCTGGCGGAGTGGTGCAGTTAAGCGACGCTCTGCTGCCTTGCGATGGCAAGTGCGGTTTTTTGCGGGGCTCTCGAGCCATCTCTCGCGACCAACCATTCATTGACCTGCCACCTGCCACAGTGTGCAGTTTGCTCGTAATCCGGTGAGCAGGTTTTGATGGCGTCATAAGCTCGCGTGACATAGGCGGCCCACCTGATCGTCAGCATCTGATTGTGGTTGTGAGGTGGCCCACCTTATTGTATGCGATATGCGGGCCACCTAGGGCAAGATGCCTACAACCCGGTGAACAGACAGGGGGACCTCAGAGGCTACTGCTATGCCGGTGAATGGAAGCTCTAGTGCTCACGCACTGTGCAGCGATCTCACCGTTTCTAAAGAAACTTGGGTACCAACGGCGCGTCGTTTGACAATGTTTGCGCCGGTGCAGACGTTGCGTGTCGCGCAGCGAGTGGAAATGCACCGATGTAGAAGACGCGTGTCGCACTGGCTTTGATAAGGCGGGGCTGAAAGCGAAGAATTGCATGCAGTGTTTCATAAAGGCTCTGAGGCAGGCGACGCGCCAGTCGAAATGCTTCAAATAGGAAGTGTTCTGGGGCTAAGTCGCAGTGTTGCCTGAGCAAAAAACGTCCGACAAAATAATTTATGATTGCCGATTAAACCTTAAGGCTTTTTTAAGGCTTCTTTTTTAAAGCATGCTTTTCAGTATCAGGCTTGTTGCTGTGCGAAAAGCATCCAGGGCTCACATTACGTATTGCACGCTCTAACGTCATGGCAGCGAGGTTGCGTCCAATCACAGCAGAAAAATTTTGCATCATTCAGTGGATTATTCTTCAGAAAGAACTGATAATACGTTGGGTTTCTTGACCTTCTTTTTATTCGGAGAAGGAGGCTAGCCAATGGTAGCTTAATAATTCGCTCGCACTTGCGACACAACAAGCGCTAACTAATGCTAATGACATGCGAAAATTGGGAGGATCTAAACAAGCAGACAGAATTTGGCGAGCATCGGGCAAGGGCTTTTTATTACATGCAAACATACACCGGTATGCGCACTGAGTGGTCGCCATGGACGCCGCTCTACTTGCATTCGAGCAAGATGAAGATATATATTCTTAAACCCCGACTGATGTTCCATCTCATATCATTTCGGCAGAAGCGCGCAGCAGCTTTGATGGCCATCACAGAACTAGCATGACTTATTCTGAGAAGATCAGCTCCCTACAGTGGTAGCGTAACGGCTAATACGGCGTTTGAGACGACGCACAATGAAGCGGGCCAAAGAAAGCACGGGTCAAAAGCGCCTTGGAGGCGGGCTTCCCCTTTCTTTGAGATTGCTAGCGGCAGAGCCAGCTTCGGCGAAAATTATTAGGATGTGCGTGGAGGAGCTACTGACGTCCACCGCCGACGTTACTCAGCAAACGGGCTGAGCAGTCTCCAGGCTGAAATTCAGGACAAGATTTAAATAGTATACACTGTGTTTAAATAGCATACATCATGCAAAAAGTGTCCTCTGAAGGGAAAGGGGTCTGATAAATTTCGCTGGTACGGCCATGGAAGTTCTCCGGAGGATGAGAAGGAAAGGTCTACTCTCGCTGCAGAGAGTGGGAGGTTTGCACAAGTTGAAAGAGCCGCAATGCAGGTCAGGCACGAAGGAGGCCAACGGGATTAAATTAAACACTTTTTTAAGACCAGTACTCCCAATTCTTAAAAGCCCTCTCGCCCCGCCCCACCCCTCCCCTCTATTTCCCCTGTATCGTTTGTATGGGGTTATAGCGGCGAGTACGTTTACGGAATTGCAGGCAGAAAGGAGATCCATCTATCGTACAACTGCACATCCGCGTGTTTACATGTACTGCGGTTATGATGGCAAGCGAAAGGCAATTAAAGTGGAGGTAAGCAGGGCCTTTGAGGCCAGCCCCGGAAATGTTCACTACACTAGTGACACTTAATGCAATATGCTCTCTCAACTTATTTATTTATTCATAATACCTTACAGGGCACAGAAAGGCATTGAGTAAGGGTATGTAGTTTTACCTGCCGTTTTCTCACTCCGGGCTTATTGAACTCCGCGAGCTTTCTTTCGATAATCGTGCAACTTGGATATTTCTGATCCGGACTATGCCTGATCCGATATTTCTGATCCGGACCGTTGAAGTTTATTGTTCCATCATACAAGATTGCTTACCATATCAGCATTGCTTACCATATCAGCATGCTTTGAAAATTCTTTAACGAATAATTAATGTGCGCTTCATAATTCGACAATAAGTTCTACATTATTAATTGCCTGTACATATTAGGCTGTAATTAGAAAATCATTATTACATTATCACATATAAATATTACATTATTGTATGGTTTATGGTGGTTTAAAGTCCAAAAGGGACGGCGTAGTGAAGGGCTATGGAAATTTCGACCATCCGGGGTTCTTTAATGTGCACTGACATCGCACAGTACATGGGCCTCTAGAATTTCGCTTCCATCGAAATTCGATCGCCGCGGCTGGGATCGAACCCGCATATTTCGGGTCTGCAGCTGAGCGCCAAAATACTGAGCCACCGCGGCGGCCACATAATTGTATCCTTATTATTATATTCTTATTACATAGCTCTAATACACTATTACACTCCCGTACCACATTACATACCCAGCCACATGAGTCATAGCGCTGCTATATTTATGTCCGGCATGGGTCTTGTGCGACCAATTTGTTAATCGCCATGGCCCACGTTGTAGTCTTCTGTTTCGAAATACTTGCGCGGTACCCAGTGAACATTCAACTTATTTTCTTCTTGTTTTATTTTCATAGCAATGGAAGGCCCATCGCTTCCAGTGTTTTCACAGCAGTCAGGTGCTTAACCGGCTAAGATTTGTCCGTCGTCCACCCATAAAGAGGCTGGCCAACTGTGGAACCAATGTAGAGCAACGTGTCCGCTGCGGAAAGTGGAACATTACTCATAACGATGAACCCAATATTTTTCGCAGGAAATTTTGAGCAGGGCGGTTCTGTGGCTCAAGCTGCGGGACATTCCGATTGTTATGTTCCGAGAGAGCGATTTCATCACTATTCAGGGCACTTCTCAAAAATGTGGCCGCTTCCGCAAGACTTCAAGCCGTTTTAACACCTCTGCCACATTGGAGCCAGAAATGGCAGATTATCAGCCGCTCACATTGATAAGCGCAGTAAAATTAACTTTCAAGGAATGTCCTTTTAATATAGCATCCCAGCTCTTATAAAGGACTGCCGAAATGTCCGTTGCAAGATAGTAGGCTTCTTGCACTACTGCCGTCAGACCAAATAATGCTTCTTGCTCATGCCCGAGGCTTGCTCCTCTCTGTCAGATGGGGGGGGGGGGGGGGCGTTTCGAGATCTCCTGTGCTCTTAGTGCGAAAGCGACAGGCAGCGAAGCGTCAGGACTGGTCACCGACGCCTCAGGAGAGTCGGCAATTCCTCGGAAACAGGATTGCAGTGCCGCACCGGAGCAGCCATGACATAGGATTAGAAACCCTCCACGCGCTTTCCCAGAACGCCGGTCCCCGCGATTTCGCTGCCGTTGACCTTCCCGCATATCATGTCTCATAAGGCAATATTTCATTAGTTTGTTTCATTTGTATGCGTGAAGCTTTGACTGTAGTGCTAGGTGGTCACTAACCGTCGCGATGGTAGCGGCTGAATATTCAAGCACTTTCCGTATCAGCGAATCGCAGGAAGTCAGGAAACATTCGCAGCGCGATTGGTGTGCCAGGAAACTAAACTTCGTTGGCACGGCTTTTTTCCCTTCCAGGACCCGAACATTAAAGGGACACTGAGGAGAAATTGAAGTTGGCTTGTATCCATAGAATAGCAGCTCCTGATCAAAAAACGCCACTCTTCCTGAATACAAAGCTCTTGTTATGTAGAAAATAGCAAGAACCAAAATACAGGTATCGCCGCCACAGGCCAATCTCGCAAGTACAAGCGTGATGACTTCCTTGGACAAGAGGCGCCACCTTGGAGGAATTTTCCTTACTTCATGGAGTCACGAATCTCTGAGGCTGGCAAAGGAAGGTTGCGCACCGCACCGCTAGCCGTCAGAAATCACGGAGTCTGCGTTTACGTCACGTTTCACGTCACTCCGTTCTGTGACGTCATAAGAGTTGCCGTGACGTCATAAGAGTTCCCTGAGTTTGAATCAGAGCGGCGGGAAAAACTTTTCAACTTCGAATCCAAATTTCTTTGAAATAAATGCTCTTTCGCGCCCAGACAAGCGGCAACAAAGCCATGAAATGCCGAACTATCAGATTTTGCTAACAAAAATATTGATAGATTTCTCCTCATTGTCCCTTTAAGCAGCATGTCATCCTCAACGTGCATAATCACTGTAACCTTTACTAATGGTGGCTAGACACTCGATAGAGATGGCGCTGGCTGAAATTGCGTAAGCCAGTAATCTTCTATATTGAAGATCAGTGGCGTAACCAGAAGTACTTGAAGGAGTAGCAATGCTAACAGGCATGGTGCGCGGTTGTGCAAGCTTCCGTATTTCGTTCGCATGAGAACCGCATAAGCGTTTGCTATGGATCACACTTTTTGAATTTATCGCGCTTTACTTCAGAATTCGTTAGGATAAACAATTGTGTGCGGATTTTCGCAGTGTTTATTACCCCTTAGATTATCTCCCCAATGCCGATTTAATAAAATCGAAGGCCACATGCTGCACCAACCAGAATTGAAAAGTATGCCACATGAGTAACACGGTACTCAATCTTGTCCTTCACTATCATCTTTCTAACTTTTTTAGAGGACATATACAAGTGCGTTCAATTTTGTTGTACAAAATAAGCAACAATTATTGTAGGTCCTCATCTTATCCTTCAATTTTTTTCTCTGAAATAAACGACAACGATACCAAGAAAACAAAAAGACAAGAAAGCAAAAAAATGGACATATCCATCTGACAAAGGTGTTTCGGTATGTTGATGATTTTTAGTACCTTTTTTACCGCAGCGGTCGCGTTGTGGTTGAGCATCGGCCTCGCATGCGGGAGGTTCGATCCCCAATGCCGCCGAGTACCCACTGGTTATACAATGGGTACAAGCTTCCCCTGGCCTGGTGGTCTTCTTAATGAGGGTTAAATACTTGGGAAATGGGTCTTTGACCCCACCTTGAGCAAACGAAAACACCTCGTGCCATGGCGCTCATTGGCCGCAGATGTCCTTGCGCCATAAAAATTCACTATCATCATTTTTGTACTTTTAAACATTTTATCTTATGAGAATCTGCTGGTTGCGGCCGCTAGAGTTTTAGACTGTTTTAGTCCGTGCTCTAGCTCATTGACTTTTACTCATGAATAAGCGGACGACAATCGTCTTAGATTTTTAGACCTTGTCTTAACTTTTATTTTCAATGGACACCTTTGCTGGACCTACGCCTCACGAACCAAGAAAGTCTTACTTCCATACAGCTCTTGCCACTGAAAACTTAGTAAAAGGACTATTGCAACCTTATGCCTCAGTAACGCACTAGAGAAAAGCTGCTTCCAGAATGTACAGGAAAGCTCTCTACAGCAAGAGCAAGGAATAAGAGAAGCAGGGTTTCCTACGCGTGTTATCAAAGGTGTCCCTGAAAGTCTTCTAAAAAAAGCGAAAGCCAACCATAAGGTGACGGAATAAAGAAAGGACAAAAGAAAGTGTTAAGTCATGTCTTACTTGCACACACTTTCACACATAATAAAAAAGGTCATAAGGATGCACGGAGTTGACGTAGTTTGCTCAGCCCCACAAAAATTGGCATTATGAATGAACAGCGCTAAAGACGAGGACGAAGAGTAAACAGGACGAGCGCTGTACTTCGTCCTCCTCTTTAGCGCTGTTTATTCATTATGTCACCGTACCAACATGCTCAGATTTCATTTCTTTTGCAAAAAAATTGCGTTTGTGCAGAAGCATTGACGATAGAAAGAATAAAATTTCACAGCGCACGATCAATCTTGAGTTCAAATAAGTCACCTGTGCCAGCCAGATTGTGTACTGCACATCTACATCGTGCAGACTGGCTGCTGTCTCAACACCAGCCTCAGGTGTCATGAAAAGTCGATTTACACAGACGAAGCGGAGATTCATGTGTAAGTGACACTACGGTGAGCCTATTCGATAAAAAAAATTAAATTTGTAAACTCCGCACAGTAAACGTGTTGCAAACTGAATGTGCTCCTGATGGTTGTCTGTGATCTTGTAATCTGCCTTTTCTTAGAAATTGTCATGCTTTGCGCATGTGTGGTTTCGACCCAGAAGGGTATAAATGTGACCGCTGCTGAAATAAAATCAATCGATAGTCCAGTGTCATCCTGTGTTCATGTTCTGTGTCTCCGTCCTTTGCACTGGTTTTCTTTCTACAATTCTGTTCTCCTTTCTGTTCTTTTGGAGAAAAAACACTAGTGCAGCAGATAAAAAGTTCAGTAGGAAAGAGCAAATCATGTGGAGGAAATTGCAAACCGGGACGTTTCCGAACCCTCAACTGTGCACTAAATTGCATCAAGAAATCTTTAATCCTAGATGTACGCACTGCAACAGCATTGCAAATCTAGTCCACATGGTCTGGACCTTCCCTTCCTATAACGATCCGAATAGAAATGTACGATCCTGGGAGACCTTATTGCTCAACTACGAACAAAAGAACAACGCAAAGTGATCGGTCTCGCCGTGACCGCCGCGGAGTCACAAGGGATTCCGGCCGACGGTTAGGGGAATGAAGGGGGGTTTAGGCTGTAGTCTTCTCCCCCGTCATTTTTGATGGGAGCAAATTAAAGTTATTTCTCTCTCTCGCCTGCGTAACTTCATCGTCTGCATTTTTTGTCACAAAATATACGACAATAACGCGCAGATAACATAGTGATTTATTGGGACTACTCTCGAAAACAGGAAATACTGAAGGAGGGGCGAAGTGGTTCAAGCTAATACTCGATCAAATATGGTGTCCAAACCTTTTTATTTGAAAGGTGTCAGCTTACCTCGGTTTCTCTGAAAGGAAGCACATTCCAACGTGTCCCGCTGACGAGAAGTTATCTGGTAACGATTTTCTGACAATGAAAATGTGCCCCTAATTATAGCGCGAAGGCTTACGGTCGCTAATGGGCCGCCTAAACTTGTTCACTTAACACTCTTCACGCTACGGCCCTCTACGCGGCCACAACGCTCGAACATATGTGCTTGCACTGAGATCCCAAAATACAATCGATTCAGCGTCTAGGCGTTTTCAGATGACCGTACTTTAATTGACTGTACTCGCGCGATGCCTTGAGAAGCCCCGATGATTTGCTGACCTTGGCACAGTGCCAACGAGAGAAGTGCCACCTGTTGTGTCCTGTGATTATCAGTTTTGGTTTGTTTTTATTGGATCGGATTTGGTCTTGATACTGTGCGTCTGTGCTTCGTTGTTGGCTTGGATTATTAACGTGGTTGTTTTCTATAAAAGGCCATCCCGCCATGAATAAAACGTCATTCGTCATGTAATTCGGAGTCTCGACTCACTTCTTGCGGCCGTCCAGGCCGACACAACATCGGCGACGAGTACGGGATTCGTAAGGCCTATTGACCTAGCGAGAGTTGGCTGTCATGAGTTAGTTCAAGAGTAATATGAGACGTTCTCTCCTTGCTACAGATAAATAATTCAGGTAACAGTCCACGGCATATTTCCGGCGGCGAATTCAACTTCTTAATCAGAGGACTTCGGCGTTCACTCCTCTCCTTCTACGTCGTCATCGAGGACCGGGCCGCTGCCAGGAGCCGCGTTCGCCCGGAGCACTCAGGCTGTGGAAAGCGAGTGAGCTGCGTTCATCACCGGCGTTTCGTACACCCGTGAAGAGCGTTCGTGGAAATCAGCGAGGTTACGTTTTGAGACGCCTCGAGTTCAGCCGGTTGAGGAGGTCGCTAAGCCTAGAGGACCTACGCAGTGGTGCACATGTGAACAATTGAAGAAAATAGGCAAGGGCCATTTGTATTTCTATCAAGAGAGAAGGAACAGTACAAATTATCCACATTTTCAAGGACATTCGTTCAAGACTGCTTACGACGCCGCATGTTCCATCGAGTCAGACGGAGGAAGCCGAGAGGACGTTACCGCCATTGCGTGCAACCTGTTGCTGCGCAGACGAGGAGGGAGGAAGACCGTTGGCCGCCATTTTCCGCCAACTTTCATGTTCAGTATTCAGTGGAGAAGGAATGAAGGACCGCAAGTACGTTTTGCTGGGTTAGCATTTTCGTTAGTAGCGATTCAGGAGGCCGCGGTTATTTCGTAGCCGGCCAGAGAGGAGGCCAGGAGGCCGCAGCCATTTTCGTAACCGGCCATTGGAGGAGCTGGGAGGCTGCCGCCATTTTCGTAACTGACGGTTGTGGAGGCCGTCGCCATTTTCGTAACCGGCCATTGAGAGACCGGGAGGCCGCTGCCATTTTCGTAACCGACTATGAAAGAAGCCAACCGCCATATTGAGCATTGCTTCGGGAAGCCAATGCGTCATTTCTGGCCCTGACGTTTGAGAGATGAATTGAGGAACGGTTGTGCTAGATAAACACAAGCTGTGAACAAGATAATCAACGGAAATTTAAAAAAAGTCGAGCGCGACGCAAGGGTTCTCCGGTGTCATGCGCCTGAGTCTTCGCTTCAGAGACCGGGACGCCAGGCGCAACAACGCATCATAGCATCGTCTACAGGCAGACGCAACTTCAGCAGCGTTGCTGCCAGTGTTCCGAACGAACGCAACTTTTACGACAAAGTTCCGTCAATGAACGCGAACGGACGCGCAACGCGCAAACATGCCACACTGCTATTGCTACAGATGTGGATCGGATCGTCATATTGCATCGGTAGCCTCCTGATGCATCATCGATACCGCAGCCTTCAGAAGCTAGAACCCGCTTCACCATTTCTTCACGGCCACAATCTGGACAAACCATGCCGTCCCAGCTCCACAGTGATGTGAGTGATTTACCTTGTGAACGAGTGTGATGTGCTTTCTGGCACAAGTGCTGTGTTCAAGTGATTTATTTGGGGGCAGGCAAGATGTGCCTCCTACCTTGCGTGTCCATTGTTCAGTGCTGCCTGATGAAAGTGGGCGAGCCCCAGCTGTTCCGCCTAGGAACAGCCGCCGACGGCAGCCTTCGGAACCTGGACCGAGGACGTCTTTTCAGGGATCCAGTTAGGCACCGGAACGACCGAGAAGGAATGCTCGCAAGCCATATTGGCTTAAGGACTATGTGTCACAATAACGTGTCTTGCATTATTCTTCATTGTATAAGAAGGGGCATCGCATTTTCAATTCTTGGGTAACATAATTCTGTAAGTGTCGTCATGAAATGCAGGCGGGTATTTTACATGCCTTGTCAATGTCATTTCTTTCGTTTGGAGTTTCTCCTTCCCTGTAGCTACTGTATAGGAAGTGAATGTGACATTTCTGTGATGTTTTTCTGTGCATAATAATCTATTGATATTATGATGCGATATGTATGTTTTAATTTTTCTCATATCTCTTTCATTGTGGTATGAAGATTATTCAGTATAATATTATGAGGTTGCATTTCTCAACAAGAATATTCTTCTACATTACATTCTAACATGCTAAAATAATGCTGAACTGTTCAGAAATGAGTACTATTTTTCAGGCTACTATACATATCATATTTCCTTTTCTTCGTGCAGACAGATTCACTCAGTACTGTTTCATGTCAGACATATAACGAATGCTATTGCCAGCAACGTATGATAATTTCAGCCAGAGTCGTGTGACTTCTTTGGAAAGTAACATGCTGTTCTTTCGTATGTTTCTTCCGGTGTAGTAGAATTGGCCGATGTTCATGTGTGTATATTCCGGTTGAGTAAAGCTCGCCGATGTTCTATGGTCATGTGGATCTTTAGTTATCATTGACTGATTGATAGGTTTGATTGATTTTCATTCTTCGGCCAATTAAAACTAGCCGATATTCTAAGGTAACTTCACAAAAACAGCAAGAAGGAGCATTTTGTAAGATGTCATTTTATTTAGATGAAGGATTCACTGCTCACGGGGACGTCCATCAGCAGATTCCCTGGGGACGCTCAGGAAATAGACAATTCATCCTAAACCTTAATGATATCACGAGAGCTCCATTGTTTGACGTTACTAGTAGCCTTCAGTGACGCTGCCGTAGCAGCATTTGTTGAGCATTCTTGAGTATTTAAGCTTGCCATGCATTTAAGACCCCTCATTATTTCTAAAAAAGTAGGTGGAGAAGAGATATTTCGCATGGGTATATTGATTGTTCTCTATGAAGTGTTCATTATACTTTTAGGATGTTTCAGATATTCACTGGTTTGATGAAGTGCATTGTTTTTGATGAAGTGCTAAATATTCATTGTTTTTGATAGAGTGAAGTGTTCATTCATTGTTCTTTTGGGATGAAGTATGAAATTTTGTTTTCGGATTCAAAGCTTACATAGGAGTAAGCTAATTTCTGTGTTCAGATATTTGTTCTTGTTGCACTTGTATAACTTCGTATTCAAAATTTTTCATTCAAGTTCAATTTTTCACCAATGTTTGCTTTTCCCTGAAGGGAGGGAGTATGTTGTGTCCTGCGTTTCAGTTTTGGTCTGTTTTGATTGGATCGAATTTGGTCTTGATAATGTGCATCTGTGCTTGAATTATCTGGGCTTGGATTATCACGTGGCTGTTTTCTATAAAAACCCATCCCGCCATGAATAAAACGTCATTCGTCATGTAATTCTGAGTCTGGACTCACTTCTTGTGGCCGTCCAGGCCGACACCCCACCACCCTGCTTTCTTCCATTACAATGCTTATTTTCGGCCTTGTACGCTCCTCGAAGGACCCTCTCCAGCAGCGCGGCTGACGCATAATCATTCACTGCTAGAAGAGCGTTACATGAAACGGGAAACTACATTACCTAAAAGATGGCCCATTTATTTCCAGTAGCCTTGCCTTGAGTGCATGGCGTTGCTGGTCTTCCGGTCTTACCGCACCTGTCATCAGAGCCGTGAGTGCCGGCACGCTAGCCGAGCGCCACGGATTTGCAAAGCCAAGCATGTAAGCGTTTGCAAGGACACCTCAAGGATCACAATGACCATAACTGTTGGGCAGAGCCATGGCATCTTTCATCTGGCCTTTGTTGCGCACACGTTGTGTTGCACCAGGTAAATATGGGCCAGTTTCCAAACATTTCAACTCCTTATTTGGAACTTACAGCCCCCTTAAGCCAGCTGCAGTACATAAGTACCTTATTATATTGCACGGCACAGTAAAAGCCACCTTCAGCGAATCTACCTTTATTAAAGCGCCCCATCTTGAGCGAGAGCTCGATGGCGGTTACGCCGGACGACAATACGCTTTGAAAGCTACTGCCTTCGGAATAAATGCGGCTAATTCATTCTCCATGATAGCATCAAGGTTTACAAATGAAAGGCGGCCCCAGATCAACTGCGCTTTACATAAAAAGTGGCTGGGTCGTGCCGCTTGCGTTCCTTAAGGGTCTCAACAGTTCCAGGCAGTGAGTGTTCATTTTCCTGCAGAAGGAAATGCAGCAGTGGTGCTTCAGGGTTGTGCACAAAAACCGAAGGAGCAGAGACGGTGTATCCGAAAGAGGACAGCTAGACCTCAGTGAGGTAGCGACTACTCTGGTATTGAAAGTCCTCCTCACGGTGCTCCAGAACCATGAACGGTGGCTCCATGACGTCGCAGCCGCCGACGTTCCAGGAACGTAAGTGTCCCAAGGGGTGGCCCTCGCTGGTGCAGGCCACTACGGCGACGTCGTTCTCACGTAGGGCCTCCGCGTCCAGCACGCAGGCGTAGTTGTTTCTCATGCTGTTAGCGTAGCAGCTGGCGCAGACAGTGGCGTAGTAAGGGAGCAGTCGCATCGCCTGCACCAGCACGCACTGGTCCCGGCACTGGATTCGAGGCATGGATTTTGAGAACCACCTCCGTCTCCAGCGGTCCACGTCAATTCCGAAGCCGACCAGCGTGTAGATGCCCTCCTGCCGCTCCTCTGCCGGGGCCATCTCGTCCTGGATCCTCCGCGGCCGGCGCTGAAGACGATGTTGCCCTTAACCTTGCTGCTTCAGAAGAGACCGGTGATGACGCCGCCTGCTGTACTGATACCTTCACAGACTCAGCGAAGCAGCAACAGCAGCGCGATATGCTCCGTTGGACGGTGCCGCGTTCCAGAGCTCTTGCGACCGACGTCTTGCCAATGGGACTCTGACCAAGGTCAGAGACCGACATGCGCGTGCGCAAGAACGTAGGCACGAGATGCTCACAGCGCGTACAAAGAAGAAGAAGCTGCTTTCTTCTACTTCTACGTTACTTGGTCGATGTGGCTAAAACTGTTTTTTAATAATGTTTCTGCCCGCACTAGCTCTTATTCGGCTACTTTAATCCGTCAATCTACTCATATAAACTCTTTTTTTGTAATCTTTTACCTTGTACCGCAAATTCTATTCTGCGCTGTTTCATTGATTTTTGCGTTCAATGTTCAGTACCAGTGGGGGCGCTAGTGGCTGCATGTTAATAGAGCTTTGCTTTTTGCGAGCACAACGAAGTCGTAGGCCGTGCGCTATGGGGAATGCCGGCATACCGAAAAAAGTAGGAGAGTTGAAAGATAGGAGAGCAAAGACTGATAGAAAAGACACGCGCTATTATGTCGTCTCGTGCCGATCCCGGAGGCAGTGCAATACCGGGCCAACCCGTGCCGGAGTGCTTCAAGCACTCCGCCATATTTCCAAAAAATACTTTAATATCTTCGGTCCAAATGGGACCCCTATCAGACATTAAATCCGATAATCAGATATTATGGCTGATAGCGATATTATCATGGCTGGTATCGTGAGCCAGAGGTCAAATCGTTTACGGCGTGGTTCGGGTGTCCAGCGATATATGTGAGACAGTTAATGATGAAATGAACGGCTGCGCAAATCAGGACACAGACAAGAAAGAGACACCACATGCGCACACTACCAATTGTTTATTCTATGAAAAAGTAGCATATTTAAACAGTTCCGCTCAAGCATGATACTCATCCCATTATCACTTCGAACCCAGCACGTGGTATGAAAAGCAGCTACATGAGGTTAACATAATATATACTGCAGATTAGACTAACAGATATCTCTGATCAAAGGAATAAAAAACGAAACAAAGGGGACATCTCTTAGCAAACGCAGTGTCAAACAATCGTAGCAACAGCAGAGTCATACAGGAGAAGCAAAAGCAGTCAGAAACAAAAAAAAACAAAATATAGAAAGTAAAAAATCAATAACAATCGTAGCAAAAGCAGTCAAACATATGAAGCAAAATCAGCCAGAAAAAGAAAGATAAAACAAATAAAAAATTAAAAACCCACCTAAACAAACAGCCGATGGCCGCTAGAAATGCTAGGTTGAAAAGTAGCACAGAATATGACGTCACAAAACCTGTCTAGGAAGGAAACTTAATTTCTACGGAGGAATACCAAGGCGTCGCTGACACATGTGCTTCCTTCCTTTTTTATCATAAACGCCACAAGTATTTCACGCGCCACCTGATCGCGACTCCTGCCGAGAATCCTTATTCCGTTAAGCACCGGCTCACACTTGCAGTCCCTACAATGGGGAGGCAAATTTGACCCGTCTCCACTTTCTAACGTTTTCTTATGCTCCCGTACCCTGTCGTTAATGCAGCGACCCGTCTGGCCTACATAGACCCTTCCACACGTCAGTGGGATTTCATAAACCACTCCGACAGCACAGAATACGAATTGCTTGCCGTGCCTCTTTTCACACAGGGCTTTCTTCTTCTGGCTGATCCGCGAGCATAACCCGCTCACCTTTTTTGGCGCAGAGAAAACGACAGGAACGTCGAACCGGCCAGCAACCTTCTTCAAGCTGTGCGCCACTCGGTGTATATTGGGGACCACTTGTGGTCTTCTTGGTCCCGGCTTAGCAAGGGATTTTTTCTTCTTGCCTTTCATTTTTTGAAGGAGGGTCTCTGCTACGCTGCTAACGACAGAACACGGGAAGCCAGCCATTTGAAGCCTTTCGATCTGATGGCTGAAGCTAGCTTCAGCCATGTGAGCACAGGACTTAAGCAATGCAGACTCGAGGAAAAGAGAAGCGATAGCCCTTTATACTGTCTTTGAGTGCGCTGATACGTACGGAAGCAGTTCCTTTTTTGCTCGGGAGGAATACATTCAACACACTCGCCCATCTGAAAACTTGATATTAATATCTAAAAACTGCAAGCTGTTGTTCTCTGGTAGTTCGTGAGTAAAAGCCAGTCCTTTTGCTTGTTGTTTAAAAGCGGAAATGATTCTTTCCACTGTGCTGGGGAGCGTCAATGCAGAGTTAGTACTTTTTAGTATCACCAAGAAGTCGTCCACGTATCTAAAAATTCGCAGGACTGGGCCACTGTCAAGGGAAGAAGCTAAAGCACGGTCAATAGTTGATAAAAATATATTACACAACGCCGGGGCAACACAGGAGCCGATGCAGATGCCTCTTCTCTGCAAGTACATTTCTGTTTCAAAGGAAACAAACGTAGACCTAAGGTAAAATTCTAGTAGTGATAAAAAGTTGTCGACACTAAGTCACGCTCAGTTCTGAAATGCAATGGACCCATTATACTCAATACACTCCCGTACGGATTTGAAAAGGTCGCTATGCGAAATTGAATAAAATAAATCTTCAACGTCCACAGAAAACATGTATCCAATAGAGGACTGGTCTTTTAAAAAAGCTGTCACATCTGTAGAATTCTTGGTGGTGAAGGGATCGTCCACTTCCAGTCCTTTCAAATGCTTCAGAAGAAACTTGTTAGTGAGAGGGACTCTTGGCAGCAAAAGGTGAGCCAGCTCACGGTCTTTCCGCTTCATAGTCCCTTCGTCCTAGCTTATGACGAATTTCAGTTGGCGATACGAAGCATCCATCTGAGCCAGTGAAGAAGAACGAAATCCCGCGCGGTGTTGCTAAACCAGGATCGCGGACTGAAACATAACAGGTAATCAGGGTGACGTGGGACGAGGCACACTTTTCTGAGGTGGAGTGAGTTGGAAGCCGATGGTTCTAACACGGGGTATTAATCCTAATCGCACACTTAAACTCGCTTTCCGGTTCGCTGACCGGAAAAGCCGATGTTACAAACCTGTATCACACTGCCCTACAAAGACACATTTGTTGCTGTGAAGGATTGCGTAGTCGCCGCTATGACGGCGTTGCGATGTAAAAGCGGTGAACTGGCATTTTTAGAAAGCGAAAGATTTCTTCGAGTAGCAAATCACTGCTTAAGCCCAGCTCTACAGGAATGTACTACCTTGATGCCCACTTTTCAAGCAATGACCTGTTCATATCTCTGGGCAGGTTTCTCAAGAGTTCTCACGAATTATATGAAAGAAAAGTGTCTTGCGTCATCAGTACTAGGTGCACAGCTTCAAAAATGGCCCTAATGCTGTTTCAGGACGTATACAGTGTTCGTCAAATGAAGTGCGAACACGCCAGTTCGGAAGGCAATAAAATGAAAACATTTTACTTGATGGAGTCTCAATACTAACGAACTTGATTTTATTCTGAGTGAGTGTTCTCAGACTCGGCCTGTACATCTTCAGCAACTAAGACTTCGTGATTTGGTTCTCTTCTTGCATTTCACGCAGATAGTATATGCCCCTGTGCACGTGACGAACCACTTTAGGGGTAGGGGGTACTGCTTTAAAAAAAAGAGTTCAACTAAATGCCGGTGCATTCGCTCTTCCGTCGTCTGCATTGCGGCTTGTTAGGGATACACAAACCTCCCACTGTCGGCAGCCAGAGTCGTCGCAGGCAGAGCTGTCAGCAGGCGTTCCACAAATTAAATTTCATGGCACACCGCCCAAAAATACCAGTCCCCCTTCCATCCGGAGGAGACTCTTGTCATTCTGTGTACAATTTAAATACAGCGTGCACTATTTAAGTGGGAGGACAAAGAGAAATACAGCGCTGAATTTCAACCTGGAGACCGCTCAGCGCGGTGGCTGAGTAACGACGGTGGTGGCCGTCAATACCCGTTTCATACGAAGCACAACCATTTTCTCCGAAGCTGGCTCTGCCGCTAGCTGACTCAAAGAGAGGAGAAGCCCACCCCCAAAGCGCTCTTTGCCCTCACTTTGTTCGTTCCGGTCTAAGTGCGTCGTCTCGAACGCGGTAATTGGCCATAACGCCCCCACGACAGGGAGCTGAATCTTTTGAGAAGACGCCATGCTGGTTCTTCCGTGGTGGCCATCAAAGCTCCTACGCACTCCTTCCGAAATGATATGAGTTCAAACATGGCTCAGGGTTTAAGAATATACATCTTCTTCTTGTTCGCTTGAAAGTCGAGTATTGTCCTTAGCGACCACTCAACGCACATGGAGGTGTATGTTTGAGTGTAATAAAAGGCCCTTGCTCGATGCTTACAAAGTTTTGTCAGCTTGTTTTATGTGCACCCGATTTACTCATGTCATTAGCATTACGGCTTGTGTCGCAAGTGTGAGCGAATAATGCGGTCATCATGAGCTAACGTCCTACTCCGAATGAGAAGGAGGTCGCGTATGTGACTGCATTGTTAGTCCTTTCTGAGGAGAACCGGTGAAAGGTGCTGAGTTTTTTCCAGTGATTTCGTGAGCGCGTGGTGCGCTTCTGTAACGGCGATGCGCGCGATGCGCAGAGTGAGCCAAGGAATATTCCAACGCAACAATGCGTAGACA
>JARKHS020032733.1:0-43595 GCA_030143305.2 Amblyomma americanum | reverse complement strand
AAACCCATCCCGCCATTAATAAAATGTCATTCGTCATGTAATTCGGAGTCTCGACTCACTTTTCGCGGCCGTCCAGGCCGACACCACATCGGCGACGAGTGCGCGATTCGTTAGGCCTATTGGCCTAGCGAGAGTCGGCTGTCATGAGTTAGTTACAGAGTAATGGGATGACGTTCTCTCGTCTTCGATTCCTTGGTACAGATAAATAATCAGGTAACAGTCCACGGCATATTTTCGGCGGCGAATTCAACTTCATCAGAGGACTTCGGCGTCCACTCCTCTCCTTCTACGTCATCATCGAGGACCGGGCCGCTGCCAAGAAGCCGCGTTCGCCCGGAGCACCCAGGCTGTGGAAAGCGAGTGGCTGCGTTCATCACCGGCGTTTCGTAGACGCGTGAAGAGCGTTCGTGGAAATCAGCGAGGTTGCGTTTTTGAGACGCCTCGAGTTCAGCCGGTTGAGGAGGTCGCTAAGCCTAGAGGACCTACGCAGTTGCGACCATGTGAGCAATTGAAGAAAATAATCAAGGGCCATTTGTACGTCTATCAAGAAGAAGGAACAGTACAAATTATCCACATTTTCAAGGTCATTCATTCAAGACTGTTTAACGTCACCGCATCCGTCTCCATCGAGTCAGACGGAGGAAGCCGAGAGGACGTTACCGCCATTGCGTGTGACCTGTTGCTGCGCAGACGAGGAGGGAGGAAGACCGTTGGCCGCCATTTTCCGCCAACTTTCATGTTCAGTATTCAATGGAGAAGGAATTAAGGACCGCAAGTACGTTTTGCTGGTTTGGAACTTCCGTTAATAGTGATTCAGGAGGCCGCTGTTATTCGTAGCCGGCCAGAGTGGAGGCCAGGAGGCCGCAGCTATTTTCGTAACTGGCCATTGGAGGAGCTGGGAGGCTGCCGCCATTTTCGTAACTGACGGTTGTGGGGGCCGCCGCCATTTTCGTAACCGGCCATTGAGAGAACGGGAGGCCGCTGCCATTTTCGTAACCGACTATGCAAGAAGCCAACAACCATATTGAGCATTGCTTCGGAAAGGCAATGCGTCATTTCTGGCCCTGACGTTTGAGAGATGAATTGAGGAACGATTGTGCTAGATAAACACAAGCTGTGAACAAGATAATCAACAGGAATTGAAAAAAAAAATGTCGAGCGCGACGCAAGGGTTCTCCAGCGTTCATGCGCCTGAGTCTTCGCTTCAGAGACTTGGACGCCCGGCGCAACAACGCATCATAGCATCGTCTACGGGCAGACGCAACTTCAGCAGCGTGGCTGCCAGTGTTCCGAGCGAACGCAACTTTTCCGACAAAGTTCAGTCAATGAACGCGAACAGACGCGCAAAGCGCAACATGCCACACCGCCATTGCTACAGATGTGGATCGGATCGTCATATTGCATCGGCAGCCTCCTGATGCAACATCGATACCACAGCCTTCAGAAGCTAGAACCCGTTTCACCATTTCTTTACGGCCACAATCTGGACAACCCATGTCGTTCCTTCTCCACAGTGATGTGAGTGATTTACCTGTGAACGGGTGTGATGTGCTTTTTGGCGCAAGTGCTGTTTTCAAGTGATTTATTTGGGGCAGGCAAGATGTGCCTCCTACCTTGCGTGTCCAGTGTTCAGTGCTGCTTGTTGAAAGTGGGCCAGCCCCAGCATTTCCGCCTAGGAACAGACGCCGATGGCAGCCTTCGGAACCTGGTCCGAGGGCGTCTCCTCAGGGATCCAGTTTGGCACCGGAGCGACCGAGAAGGAATGCTCGCAACGATATTGGCTTAAGGACTAGTGTCAGAATAACGTGTCTTGCATTTTTCTTCGTTGTCTAAGAAGGGGCATTGCATTTTCAATTCTTAGGTAACATAATTCTGTAACTGTCGTCATGAAATGCAGGCGGGTACTTTACATGCCTTTAAATGGTCATTTCTTTCGTTTGTAGTTCCTCCTTCCCATTAACTACTGTATGGGAAGTGAATGTGACATTCCTGTGCTATTTTTCTGTGCATAATAATATACTGATATTATGTTGCGATATGTACGTTTCAATTTTTATAATATCTCTTTCATTGTGGTATGAAGATTACTCAGTATAATATTATGAAGTCGCATTTCTAAACAAGAATATTCTTCTTCATTACATTCTAACATAATAAAGTAATGATGAACTGTTCAGAAATGAGTACTATATTTCAGGCTACTATACATGCCATATTTCCTTTTCTTCGTGCAGACAGATGCACTCAGTACTGTTTCATGTCAAACATATAATGAATGCTATGACCAGCAACGTATGATCATTTTAGTCAGAGTCGTGTGACTTGCATAGAAAGGGAACCAGCGAAAATAGACGCAAGACAAGAACAAAGGAGGCACACACCACAACGCTACATAGGCCAAACTGGAGCATGCTTGAATGAGCGCCTGAGGCAACATCGCACAACTTTGGGCACAGGCACAGGCAGCAATCTAGCCTTACATGTAAAGGACTGCAAATGTTCTCCTAGTTTTCACATTGCCAGCATTATCGGGCGGGGGAAATCTAAACGTGAGCGTGAGCTATTGGAGGCATTCATGATCAGAAAGAATAAGCAGAAATGCGTCAGTGAGCCGTCTGTGATTATCACTGAAAAGGAGTACAAGTTTTTATCGTTATAGTAGGCATGTCATCATGTGGTGCGCGAAGTGTATTGTCTGTAGTGTGGGTGCGCAGGCAGGAAATCTTTTAAAATGAGCGATTCTTCATCGCAATAAATCAGTTGTACCAGCGTTGTGGTGTGTGCCTCCTTTGTTCTTGTCTTGCGTCTATTTTTGCTGGTTCCCTTTCTATGCAATATGAACCAACTAGCCCAGCAGTTTGCACTCGTGTGTCTTCTTTGTAAAGTAACTTGCTGTTCTTTCGTATGTTTCTTCCGGTGTAGTACAATTGGCCGATGCTCATGTGTGTATAATCCGGTTGAGTAAAGCTCGCCGATGTTCTATGGTCATGTGGACCTTTAGTTTTCATTTAGTGATTGATAGCTTTGATTGATTTTCATTCTTCCGGCCAATTAAAACTAGCCGATATTCTAAGGTAACTTCACAAAAACAGCAAGAAGGAGCATTTTGTAAGATGTCGTTTTATTTGGATGAAGGATTCAGTGCTCATAGGGACGTCTATGAGCAGATTCCCTGGGGACGTTCAGGGAATAGGCAATTCATCCAAACCTTAATGATATCTTGTGAGCTCTATTGTCTGACGTTATTAGTTGCCTTCAGTGACGCTACCATAGCAGCATTTGTTGAGCATTCTTGAGTATTTAAGCTTGCCATGCATTTAGGACCCCTCATTATTTCTGAAAAAATTGGAGAGAAGGTATATTTCGCATTTGTATAATCATTGTTCTCTACGAAATGTTCATTATTTTTTAGGATGTTTCAGATGTAACCTGGTTTGATGAAGTGCGTTGTTTTTGATGAATTGTTAAATATTCATTGTGTTTGATGAAGTGAAGTGTTTGATGAGGTAGTGAAGTTTCATTCATTGTTTTCTCTGGGAGGAATTATGAAATTTTGTTTTCGGATCAAAAGCTTACATAGGAGCAAGCTAATTTCTGTGTTCAGATATTTGTTCATGTTGCATTTGTAAAACTTCGTATTCAAAATTTTCCATTGAAGTTCAATTTTTCACCAATGTTTGCTTTCCCCCAAAGGAAGGAAGTATGTTGTGTCCTGCGTTTTCAGTGTTGGTTTTTATTGATTGGATCAGATTTGCTCTTGATAATGTGCATCTGTGCTTCGTTGTTCGCTTGCATTATCACGTGGCTGTTTTCTATAAAAGTCCATCCCGCCATGAATAAAACGTCATTTGTCATGTAATTCGGAACCTCGACTCACTTCTTGCGGCCGTCCAGGCCGATATTCCACCAACCTGCTGTTTTCTACTACAATCCTCATTTTCGGCCTTGTACGCTCCTCGAAGGACCCTGTCCAGCAGCGCTATTGACGCATAATCATTCACTGCTAGAAGAGCGTTACATGAAACGGGAAACTACATTACCTAAAACATGACCCATTTATTTCCAGTAGCCTTGCCTTGAGTGCATGGCGTTGCTGGTCTTCCGGTCTTAAAGCACCTGTCATCAGAGCCGTGAGTGCCGGCACGCTAGCCGAGCGCCACTGATTTGCAAAGCCAAGCATGTAAGCGTTTGGAAGGACACCTCAAGGATCACAATGACCATAACTGTTGGGCAGAGCCATGACATCTTTCAGCTGGCCTTTGTTGCGCACACGTTGTGCTGCACCAAGTAAATATGGGCCAGTTTCCAAACATTTCAACTCTTTATTTGTAACTTACAGCCCCCTTAAGCAAGCTGCAGTACATAAGTACCTTATTCTATTGCACGGCACAGTAAAAGCCACCTTCAGCGAATCTACCTTTATTAAAGCGCCCCATTTTGAGCGAGAGCTCGATGGCGGTTACGCCTGACGATAATACGCCTTGAAAGCTACTGCCTTCGGAATAAATGCGGCTAATTCATTCTCCATAATAGCACCAAGGTTTACAAATGAAAGGCGGCCCAAGATCAACTGCGCTTTACATAAAAAAGTGGCTGGGTCGTGCCGCTTGCGTCCCTTAATGGTCGCAACAGTTCCAGGCAGTGAGTGTTCATTTTTCTGCAGAAGGAAATGCAGCAGTGGTGCTTCAGGGTTGTGCACAGAAACCGAAGGAGCGGAGACGGTGTATCCGACAGAAGACAGCTAGACCTCAGTAACGTAGCGACTACTCTGGTATTGAAAGTCCTCCTCACGGTGCTCCAGAACCACGAACGGCGGCACCATGACATCGCAGCCGCCGACGTTCCAGGAACGGAAGTGTCTTGAGGTGAGGCCCTCGCTGGTGCAGGCCACTACGGCGACGTCGTTCTCACGGAAGGCCTCCGCGTCCAGCACGCAGGCGTAGTTCTTTCTCGTACTGTTAGCGTAGCAGCCTTCGCAGACAGTGGCGTAATAAGGGAGCAGTCGCATCGCCTGCACCAGCACGCACTGGTCCCGGCACTGGATTCGAGGCATGGATATTGAGAACCACCTCCGTCTCCACCGGTCCACGTCACTTCCGAAGCCGACCAGCGTGTAGATGCCCTCCTGCCGCTCCTCTGCCGTGGCCATCTCGTCCTGGGTCCTCCGCGGCCGATGGTGAAGACGATGGTGCCCTTAACCTTGCTGATTCAGAAGAGATCGGTGATGACGCCGCCTGCTGTACTGATACCTTCACAGACTCAGCGAAGCAGCAACAGCAGCGCGATATGCTTCGTTGGACGGTGCCGCGTTCCAGAGCTCTTGCGACCGACGTCTTGCCAATGGGACTCTGACCAAGGTCAGAGACCGACATGCGCGTGCGCAAGAACGTAGGCACGAGATGCTCACAGCGCGTACAAAGAAGAAGAAGCTGCTTTCTTCTACTTCTACGTTATTTGGTCGATGTGGCTAAAGCCGTTTTTAATAATGTTTCTGCCCGCACTAGGTCTTATTCGTCTACTTCAATCCGTCGATCTACTCATATAAATTTTTTTCTAATCTTTTACCTTGTACTGCAAATTCTATTTTGCGCTGTTTCATTGATTTTTGCGCTCAGTGTTCAGTACCAGGGGGGGCACTAGTGGCTGCATGTTAATAGTTTTGCTTTTTGCGAGCACAACGAAGTCGTAGGCCGTGCGCCATGGGGAATGCCGGCGCACCGAAAAAAGTAGGAGAGTTCAAAGATAGGAAAGCAAAGACTGAAAGAAAAGACGCGCCCTATTATGCCGTCTCGTGCCGATCCCGGAGGCAGTGCAATACCGGGCCAACCCGTGCCGTAGTGCTTCAAGCACTCCGCCATATTTCCAAAAATAAGTGTAATATCTTGGGTTCAAATGGGACCACTATCACACATTAAATCAAATAATCATATATCATGGCTGATATCAAAATATCAGCCAGGGCTGATAGCGGTATAATCATGGCTGGTATCGTGAGCCAGAGGTCAAATCGTTTACGGTGCGGTTTGGGTGTCCACCGATATATGTGAGACAGTTACTTCGCCATATCCTTTCCCCAAACCGGTTCGGGTTTACACTGATATATGGGAAACTTACTGCGCCATTTCATTTCTTAATAATAATTGGTTTTGGGGAAAGGAAATGGCGCAGTATCTGTCTCATATATCATTGGACACCTGAACAGTGCTGTAAGGGAAGGGATAAAGGTAGGAGTGAAAGAAGAAAGGATGAAAGGTGCGCCGTAGTGGAGGGCTCCGGCATAATTTCGACCACCTGAGGATCTTAAGCGTGCACTGACATCGCACAGCACACGGTCGCCTTAGCGTTTTGCCTCCATAAAAACGCAGCCGCCGCGGTTCATTTCATTTCTTCAAAACCAATTTTAAAAATCAATCCATTCTTCTTCGAAAGCAGAGAAAAGGCGCATACCTTGCCCCCTAGAGTGGTGGACGCATTAGTCGGGCCTTAAGCTACGTGGCGGTAGTGAAAGATGTGCGCTGCATGCGTTGACATTTAAAACGTTGTAGCAGAAACGCTGCACTGACGCTACACGCCGTCGGCTTTGATTGTGTTCATTGGCATTAGCGTTGACAACGCTCTAGTCTGCGATGATTTTGAGGAAAAGAAGGAAAAAAGTTAGCTGTGGTTCAACTACTGCTGAATCTAGTTAGAAAAAAGAAAGCTGCAGTGTATCGTTTAAATAGACGCGGCTTGGCCTGTAACGTTGCGTGCGTTCCGCACACTCGATAGGCAACGCGCCTACCCTGGCAGGTGGCGGTTAAATTAATTGCTGATCGCGAGAGTCTGGTCACCCAATGAACGGTGCGTCTTAGTGACTTGCCCGGCTATGCAAGGATATACGTAGAGAAAGGTCAGGCAGAGCATGGTTAGCCTTGGTTAATCTTGATTTCAAGTCAAGGTTAGTCTGGTTGTCTAGCTATGTTGTTGTCGCATTAAAGAAGACACAACTGCGGTTTAGGAGCACGTGAGCCTTCTGTTTCAATCCTCCGACATGTTACCAGGCATGCGACGCAGCTGGCGAAGCGAGCGGAGGCGAGCGCAACGACGAGCAACGCGGTGTGACGTCATACCAAACGGCGGGGGCGGTGAGCTGCGCGGTATGACGTCATGCCAGATGGCGCGGCGAGCGCGCAAAGCACAGTAACCGTCTCAAATATCTCGGTGGACACCCGATCCGCGCCGTAAAGCAAGAGATAAAGGAGGGAGGAAAAGAAGAAAGATAATAATAATAATTGGTTTTTGATGGAAAGGAAATGGCGCAGTATCTGTCTCATATATCGTTGGACACCTGAACCGCGCCGTAAGGGAAGGGATAAAGGAGGGAGTGAAAGAAGAGAGGAACAAATAGGTCCGTAGTGGAGGGCTCCGGAATAATTTCGACCACCTGGGGATCTTTAACGTGCACTGACATCGCACAGCACACGGGCGCCTTAGCGTTTTTCCTCCATAAAAACGCAGCCGCCGCGGTCGGGTTCGAACCCGGGAATTCCGGATCAGTAGTCGAGCGCGAAAACTGAAAATTTAAAGTTGCATATTGAGGAAAGGCGCGGTGCTGCGCAGCGGCGGTACACCGGTGGTTGTGTGCTACTAGTGGCGCATGCGCAGTTATGACTCGGGAGCGAGAGAGAGAAATGTGCCGTGTGTCGTCACTGCTCCTCGCGCATGCGCCGCACGGCTGTTCAGGAATCACGCGAAACTGCTCAACCTGCGGCCAGTAAAGCTTTCGCTTTAAAACTAAGTCGATCGGCTAAAGGTTGATTCTTTTTTTTTGTTTGTTTGGTAGGAGATCTATGGGGAACAGATTTTTGTGCTGAATGAAATCGAGCTGTACCACTCGATTTCCGTTGTTTAATTTCATATCCCAATATCGTTTCCACACTGCGAGCCGTAACTCATCACCTTTTTGCCTTTTACTTGCCCCGTTTAGGATTCCAGTCTGACAAATAGAGTGCTTGTGGACGTGCCTGTCTATTTTTTTAATTTTCTCGATTCTTTTCTCCGATTGTCTTTTTGGACATGGTACGCATCTAATTTGCACCACATCCTTTGTTCATTTCATTTATACCGAGTTTTTAAGGGAATATTTTAAGTAATTTAAAAATAGGCTTAATGGGCTAAAAATATGGCTTTTACGGGAGAGCATTAACAGTTTTGGTGGACATCGCAAATCCGGTGATTTTTATGCAGTAGCAATATGGTTAACTAATTTCTGAGAATTAACCATCGCAACTATGCCGCTGGTTGCAAGTAGCATTTGTAGCCGGTCATTAGTAGTAGCCATATAAGTTTTTACAATTTTGAAAACGCGATTATCCTCGGCGCTATGGTTCGACAAAATTTGGTTACATCGTGCAAAAATACATCCCCTTCCGGAAGGCATGCAGGCAAAGCAACCTCTCCAGTGCGCGTAACAATTAAAAAAAGGCGAATTTTGTCGAGCCACAGCGCCATGGGCATTTGCGTTTTCTACTTTCTAAAAACTGATGTAGCTATTACTCTCGACCGGCTACAAATCTCTAATTGCTGCTAGGCGCCCAACTCTAGTAGTTAAACGCCTAATTATTACAATTGAATTCCCCAGCTTACTCCTTCGAGCGGTTATAATGAACTGCACATCTCCAACCAAAAATTTTATCTTAACCCAACGTTTCGAAGCCGACTCGGCTCCTTCATCAGGGGTGACTGAGGGCAGTAGCTAGCGTCTTTTAGGTATGGAGGGGAGGGGGGGGGGTGAAAAGAACGACAGCTGTGTCGCGAAAAGCGCGGGGGAGGGGTTTTAGGATGTTAGTCACGCTGGCGCACTGCAGAGAGGTGGTGAATGGCGACTTTTTTTCGTTGAGTTGAAGAGCGAAGTCCCTGGGAATATACTAGGGGCCGGTTTCCTTTTGTGCGGTTGATATTGTTCGGGGTGGTTTGGATATGTCAGGATTCCAGAAGGAGCCTCTTGTGGTAATTTGTTTCGGTTCCGAGGATGCGGGTTTCTTTGAAGTTGATTCTATGGCCGCAGTCCTCGGAATGTTCGGCTACTGGATTGCGCTCTCTTGCGAATTTGCCGACGTCTTTTTTATGTTGCCGAATTCTTTCTTTGAAATTTTTGGTTTCGCCGATGTAGCTTGCGTCGCAGTTGGCGCATGGAATTTTGTAGACAATGCCTTGGTCTCTCTCTCTCTCGGCGGCCGGTCTTTGGGAACAGGTAGGCAAAGCGCAAAAGTGTTTGTGGGCTTGTGCGCAACCTGAAGACCCGGCTTGTGCGCAACATGGTGACCAGAAAAATCGGGTCTCTCGAACTTCCGCGTTTGAGACGACGCACTTAGACCGGACCGAACAAAGTAAGGATGAAGAGCGCTTTGTGGGTCGGCTTCTCCTTTCTTTGAGTCAGCTAGTGGCAGAGCCAGCTTCGGCGAAAATGGTAACGTTGCGTATGAAATGGGTACTGACGGTCACCACAGTCGTTACTCAGCAACCGTGTTGAGCCGTCTCCAGGTTGAAATTAAACGCTGTATTTCTCTTTGTCCTACCACTTAAAGAGTGCACACTGCATTGAAATTGCACACAGAATGACAAGAGCCTCCTCCAGATTGAAGGGGGACTGGTATATTTGTCCGGTGTGGCCATGAAAGTTAATTTGTGGAACTACTGCCGACAGCTCTTCCTGCGAAGACTCTGGCTGCCGACAGTAGGACGTTTGTGCATGCTGAACAAGCCGCAATGCAGGCCACGGAAGAGCGAGTGCAACGGCATTTAATTGAACTCTTTTTTTAAAGAGCAGTACCCCTACCTCTAAAGTGGTTCGTTCGTGTGCAGGGGCATGTACCATCTGCGTGAAATGCAAGAACTAGATCACGAAACGTCTTAGCTTCTAAAGAAGATGTAGAGGCCGAGTGTGAGAACACTTTCACTGAGAATAAAATCAAATTCGTTAGTATTGAGGCTCCGTCAAGTAAAATGTTTTCATTTTATTTTTTTTCCGAACTTACTTGTTCGCACTTCATTTGATGAATATTGTATGCGTGCTGAAACAGCTTTAGGGCCATTTTTGAAGCTGTGCACACAGTACTGATGACGCAAGACACTTTTCTTTCGTATAATTTCTGGGAACTCTTGCGAAGCCTGCCCAGAGATATGAATAGGCCATTGCTTGAGAAGTGGGCATCAGGGTACAACATTCCTGTAGAGCTGGGCTTAAGCAGTGATTTGATTTCGAAGGAAACTTTCGCTTTCTAAAATTGCCAGGTCACCGCTTTTACATCGCAACGCCGTTAAGCGGCAACTACACAATCCTTTACAGCAAAAAATCTATCTTTCTAGGGCAGTATAATGAATGTTTGTAACATCGGCATTTCAGACAAGCCCCCGCAGGACACTGCAGTGCTGGCACAAATACGGGCGCTTCTTTTCCAATATCACGAGAGGACTAGCTACCGCTATAACACGAACGATTTTAAATTTGCGATGAAGAGAGAGGGATGTGCACACATGCTTGCTCTGCGAACCGGAAAGCGAGTTTAAGTATGCGATTTTGATTAAAACCCTGTGTTAGAACCATCGGCTTCCAACTCACTCCGCCTCAGAAAAGCGTGTCTCGTCCCACGTCGCTCAGATTACCTATTACGCTTCAGTCCGCAATCCTGGTTTAGCAACACCGCGCGGGATTTCGTTCTTCTTTACTGGCTCAGATGGACGCTTCGTTTCTCCGACTGAAATTCGCCATAAGCTAGGGCGAAGGGACTATGAAGCGGAAAGTCCGTAGAAATATGCAAAACGAAAACAAAATTGGGCGTGCGAGACGCTTGGCCCAGGTGGTGCACATATGATTTCCTACTGATTTCGCTTTCGATGCATGCTAGATAACAGCGTTTTTCCTCTGCTTTTCTATTTGCAGCCGTGTCATCGGAAGCCCGTGCTTTTTGAGGCTCTCTTCTTCCTTTTCGTCTATTGCTTCCTCTTTTAGTTTAGCTTCCACTACTTCTATGCTCATCTATATGTTTTCATTTTTTTTGCATACTCCCAACAGATCTGTATCACAAACGAATTCGCTTCGTCTTATACAACGGGTGCGAATACTGGAGGGAACAGCAGTTTAAATAATATGAATATTCGGCGTGTTACCAACAAAAAATTGCTGGGGTTCAAAGGGGCTTGAACCTAGTTATACGAGCGAAAGCTTTGTTAGGCATGGTCTCCATTGTCTCAAAGGAAAAGTCAATGTCAAGGGTCAAGGTGAAATGTCAAGGTCAGGTACCCAATGATCATAGGCATGTGATCACGTGGTCATACTATCATACTTTGGGCCATATACCCCAGCGCAGTTAAGCTGGGTTTATCCTTGTGAGGCATTGAAGGTCACTGTCTCATCCACATCCAAATCGCAATTTGCAGGTGGGGAGTAGAGCTCTCGCTCTTAAATACCTCCGCAACGAACAGTCCGGAAGTTGCTCTGACATGCAATCTAAATATTGTATCATGTAACTGCAATGGACTTCAGATGCAACAGCGGCGCTTGGGGAAATGGGAGCATTGTCCATGGGAATAAACGTCCATCGCTTGTATGGCTGTCAGGTTGGCACATTAAAATAGGGGAGGGAGGCTACGAGACAAAGAGGGCCGTGCCGTGCACTCAGCCGATGTACGCATCATTGGAACTCCATTTCTGCGAGTCCCGCATGAATGAAAATTGAAAATTGGTAACGAAGAAACGAAAAACAGTAACTATATCTCCCTCGGTGGGCATCTCAACCGCGCCGTGAGGAAGGCGGTTAAAGAGGGAGTAAACAAGCTTTAAACCGAAGAAAAACATTCAGTGGGGTAACTCTAACCAGCAATCCAGAGCGTAGTTTTAAGCTTTTATACGTTGCGTATTCGCGCCAACTTAGGAATCCGAGTATTTGTGCCGGCTCGCATACAGATACTGTTCTAACTTTTTTGTCTTTCTATTTATTTTTGCAGGGGCAAGGATTGGCGTTGTACCACCATCGACGTAACAACTACTTTTCGAAGTATACGTTTTTGGCGATTTTGGTTCGCTTCCTTGAAACTTCGCGTTTTTTTTCTCTATAAACACTCTTCGTTCTTTTCTTTAGTTACGTCTTGCTTCCATTTGCCAGTTTGAAATCTGAGGAGGGCACACGTGCTGGAGAATTCAGCTTAAAACTAAAACAGTGCTGTATTTCGACTTGCAGCTTGTAGAAAGGAGTCTAGAGCCTACTGCCTTTTGACGCATTGTTCGACAAAGGGTGTACGGTAGTAACGCGGTGGAACTCGGACAGCGCACTAACTGCTTTTGGTATGGCGCATAGTCGAACTTACGCGGTGGCTCTTTGAAGCTGTCGCATTTCGGGCCCAATATCCGAGGATCGAGTTCTGGCCGCACAGCCGCACTTCGGCATTAATTAAACGCGGAAAGAAAAAGCTATATACTCTGTGATGTCCGGGCATTTTAAAATGCCCGAGGTTGTCGAAATTATTTCGGAGCCGTCCATGACGGTAACTTTTTCTCTCTGTCTTCATCCCTTCTTTACGCCTCAAAGAAACAATTATTGCGCCTTTTCTTTTCTCATGCAATACTTTCTTTTTTTTTGTCTAACCTGTCTGTTTATGAAACAGGTGTGCCTGAAAAAGTGAGAGGCTTCAAAATGGAAACAGAACGGCTAACCATTGCTCGCGTCATTAGCTTCTCAGATCCTCTACCAACGCGTGGAAAGCTGAATCAGCATTTATGGCTTCAAGAGTAAAGCTCTCGCTTTACTTTACCGCAGAGCACACACATACTGTAGCCGGTAGGCTGTACTAGAGCTCCATTGCCATGATATTTTGTGCTTAGTGAGTGTCAGACAAGTTATTACATTCGTAAGGCATCACATGTGCCTTTCTCCGTTCTGTTTCGTGTTTATTTGTATGAAAAAGAAATTAAACATCCACGCCGTACGTAGAAATGAATTTTTGGCTGGAGACAAAGTTTCAATCTGCAGGTAACGACGCGGTTTCCGGGATTGGAGTTAAAATCTTTTTTTCGTAAAGAAAAAAAAACCCTCTTTAAAGCCACACCCGCAGTGGAAAGGCGCATATAACGGGAAGTGCACTTAAAAACCCTGAGCACATGAACAAGTTAAGAACTAAAGGCACACTGGATAAGGACAAAGCATAAAGCAACAGAGGCATACAGTTTGGCCGAATCGGATAGGCACTGATTGACACTTGGCCCGAACACAATACGGGCCAAAATGACAAGAAGGCATACAAAAAGTAAAAATGGCAGCATCAGGCTGGAAAGATGTACTGACTCTGCAGTGTCGCGCCATTTTTCTCACCCTAAAGTTCACCGCTATAAAAAAGCAGGGTAGCCATCTCTCGTATTTCTCCGTAATATATACCCATGGTGTAAGAAAATTCTTACACCGTGATACCGGCCGGTCAGGCGGTGTACAGGTGGTCCCGCATTTACTACCCAACAGCTTTGGCTGCGGCATTGCACCCGCCGAGGTTGAAAAATTAAGATGGTGACGACGGTGGCATTCGAGAGAGCATTTTTGAGAGTTTGGCTATGGTGGATAGTTTGACTGTGTACGAATAAAAACTGAGTAAAATAGATGCAGCAACAAAAAGTCTTACAAAACTGGTCGAGAAAAAGCTAAAACAACCAACACATTTCAACGCTCTGGAAATAACAAGGGAATAACAAACAGCAAGTATTTATTTTCTGCCGATAGCTGGCGCCTCAATCTGCCAATTTCCATGATGTAGGACAATCGCGAGGCAGCTCGACGTCCCGGTGCGGGTATTTCTTGCTACTTACATACAGCATACCGTACAACAACTGCAACAAAGCAGAAATAAAGCTAGCGGAGACAATACTTAGGAGAGCATACAAAACAGCGCTGCACCTACCGCAATCAACCTCGATGGAGAAGCTGATGGCTCTAGGTCTGCATAACACTTTGAGGAGCTAAGGAAGGCCCAACTCGTAACTCAGCTCCAGAGGCTAAAAAAGACCAAAACAGGGACAGAGCTACTCAAAAGGTGCGGCTACGAGGGTGCACTGTCAGAGAGAAAAAGATCAAAACGAATACCCGCGATGAACTGCGGGAAAAAATTAGGGAAGCACCAACTCCCAAAAATATGGATCCGAACCTGCACAAAGGGCGACGGGAGGCTAGGGCACACTATGTGCAAGAGAACCTGGCCAAAACCAAAAAAGAAACATTATGTACACGGATGCGGCTTCATACGGAAGAACTAGACAGCACAACAGAAATAGAGCAGTTGCAACGGCAATTAATCATGAGCTCAAAGAAATAGCCAGCGCAACTATCAGGGATGGCACGATTGAGGAGGTCGAAGAGGCTGCCATTGCCCTAGCGGCGGCAGAGGGCTACCGTGCTCAAAGGTCCCTAATAATTCTAACAGACCGCGAACAGCGTGCATAAACTACATGAATGGCAAAATAGGGGGGGGGGGGGAGCCTTCCACATCCTAAAGACAGCCAAATTACAGCCGAAGGAAAAACAATTGCAACACATAATAATGTGCGTACCGGGAGACACAGGCATCGCGGGGAATGCCGAGGCGGATATGAGAGCTCGAGAGCTTACAAACCAAACCAGCCTCGAGCAGCCTGACGCAGAACCAGTGCCCTTAGGATACTCAGAAATTCTTAATTGCTGTAAGGGGGTCAGGATTAGATATCCCCCACTTCAGAAAACTCTCCACCAGCAGGAAGCGCTCTATTGGAGACAGCTAGAAACGGGATTTTTCCCGAATCTTAACATGCTAAGCAAGATCCACCCGGGGCTATATAGCAGCAAATGCCCGTGGTGCGAGGACAAAGCCACGTTAATTCATATAACGTGGTGTGAAAAGAGAACAAATGCGGCTGCAATAAACAGAATCCCGAGTGCGGAGCAGTGGGAGAGGATGCTTTCCAGCGAGGATCCGGCGGTCCAAGCAGGACTGGTCCGGGAAGCCTACCTGGCGGTAAGACTCAGTTGGGCCTTGGACTAGGGGCTCCAACCCTGCCACAAGAGCCACAGACCATGTCAAAAGATGTGAAGAGTGGCTCGACACCGAGACCCACCTATATCTTTCTATGAATAAAGTTACCATCACAACCTATTTCTTGCAATTTGAACCCAGGCGCTCCGGACGCCCCGGACTTGAAGCTTCTGAATAATTTTATACTTAATTAAACATTTCGATCAATTATCAACGCATCTGAGATTCGTTCTAACTTATCGCCGCAGGAATTGTTCACGAGTGGTGCGCTTTTATGAGCAATAGATATGGCCCCTCAAATTTAGAAGAAAAGACAGCAGAATATTGGAAAAAGCGGCGTATAAATGCAAGCACCGCGAAAAAAGTCTTCATAACGATATCTTGTGGAGATTCCTTTACTGACGTTTGACCGTCGAACATTGTCTGGATGTTGCTAGCACATCCGAAAGTGATACCGGCGATTGTGATCATTTATGGATATCATATGGATACCAGTGGGCTTCTGGATATCAAGAGAAAGCCCTCTCTCACCATGGGAAAATTCAGTGATCGTTTACGACTATGTGCTTTCCTGCTGAGTTATTGCAATGTACAGTAAACATATTTTATTACAGGACATATTGATTGTAAACTGGAAAACTCAAAACTTTATTGTACTTTGTGGTTTTGGGCATCTTCAGAGATGTTCTTTCCTTGGTTCTTTCCACAGGAGTCTTCTCTGTCGAGCTCGTGCACTTTTAATCGATGGTCGGCTGCCCTCAGTCCAGGGCTCCGCTGGCCACTGCCGCCCGTTGAGCTCGCTGTACCATACCTTGTTGGTCTTCACAGCTTTCGCTGGAAAGCAATGTCTCTCACATTTACCCTTCCTTTACGACGCGTTTCAGGTGTCCGCCGATAAGAGAGACAGATACTGCGCCATTTCCCTACCCCAAAAACTTAATTTAAATCCACGGCGGCTAAGTGGTTAAGGCGCTCGGCTACTGATCCGGAGTTCCCGGATTCGAACCCGATCGCGGCGGCTGCGTTTTTATGGAGGCCGAACGCTAAGGCGCCAGTGTGCTGTGCGATGTCAGTGCACGTTAAAGATCCCCAGGTGGTCGAAATTATTCCGGAGCCCTCCACTACGGCACCTCTTTCTTCCTTTCTTCTTTCACTCGCTCCTTTACCCCCTCCCTTACAGCGCGGTTCAGGTGTCCGCCGATATATGAGACAGATACTGCGCCAGTTCCTTCCCCCAAAACCAATTATTATTATTATTAAAGCGAAAGCTTTACTGGCCGCAGTAATAATAATAATAATAATAATAATAATTGGTTTTAGGGGGAAAGGAAATGACACAGTATCTGCCTCATATATCTTTGGACACCTGAACCACGCCGTAGGGGAAGGGATAAAGGAGGGAGTGAAATAAGAAAGGAAGAAAGACGTGCCGTAGTGGAGGGCTCCGGAATAATTTCGACCACCTGGGGATCATTAACGTGCACTGACATCGCACAGCACACGGGCGCCTTAGCGTTTTTCCTCCATAAAAACGCAGCCGCCGCTGTCGGATTCGAACCCGGGAACTCCGGATCAGTAGCCGAGCGCCTTAACCACTGAGCCACCGCGGCGAGTCTTACTGGCCGCAGGTTGTGGCAGTTTCGCGTGATTCCTGGAGAGCCGTGCTGCGCACGCGCGAGGAGCAGTGACGACACACGGCGCATTTCTCTCTCTCTCGCTCCCTAGTCACAACTTAGCATGCACCACTAGTAGCACCGAGCCAGAGGTGTTCCTAGTGGTGCATGCGCAGTTGTTACTAGGGAGCGAGAGAGAGAGAAATGCGCCGTGTGTCGTCACTGCTCCTCGCGCGTGCGCAGCACGGCTCTCCAGGAATCACGCGAAACTGCCACAACCTGCGGCCAGTAAGACTCGCCGCGGTGGCTCAGTGGTTAAGGCGCTCGGCTACTGATCCGGAGTTCCCGGGTTCGAATCCGACAGCGGCGGCTGTGTTTTTATGGAGGAAAAACCCTAAGGCGCCCGTGTGCTGTACGATGTCAGTGCACATTAAAAATCCCCAGGTGGTCGAAATTATTCCGGAGCCATCCACTACGGCACCTCTTTCTTCCTTTCTTCTTTCACACTCTCATTTATCTCTTCCCTTAGGGCGCGGTTCAGGTGTCCAACGATATATGAGACAGATACTGCGCCATTTCCTTTCCCCAAAAACCAATTATTATTATTATTATCACAGGTGTTCCGCGGCTGCACAGCGCAGCTCCTTTCCTCAAAATGAAACTTTCAATTTTCAGTTTTTTGTTTCTTCTTTCTCTCCCTCCTCTATCCCTTTTTTTAAGGCGCGGTTTGGGTGTTTCGGTGCTCGCCGCGCCATCTGGCATGACGTCACACCGTGCGGCTCGACTCCACCGCCGTTTTGGTATGGCGTCACACCGCGTTCCTCGTCGTTGCGATCGCCTCCGCTCGCTTTGAATAGACTTGCACCTAAACTTGCAATCAAGATTAACCAAGGCTAACCACGCTATGCCTTAGCTTTCGCTACGTATATCCTGGCATAGCTGAGCTAAGCCACTAAGCCGCAGTGTTCATTAGGTTACCAACCTCTCGCGATCAACCATTAGTTTAACCGGCACCTGCCAGGATAGGCGCGTTGCCTATCCAGTGTGCGGAACGCACTCCACGTTACAGGCCAAAGCGCCTCTACTTACCCGACACACCATTGAAGCTTTCGCTCTTTAACTAGATTCAGCAGTAGTTGAACCGCAGCTAATTTTGTACAACAAAGTTTTCTCCTCCTCCTCCTAAAAGAATAAAGCAAGTGTATGTGTGTGATATATAAGTTCAGTGGTCAGTCAGGGAATCTCCTGATACGTGTCCCATTTGGACCCAAGATATTAAACTTATTTCCGGCGGCGGCGGCAGCGGCGGCGGCAGCGTCGTCGTCGTCTCAGCCGTGATTTGATGAATTTTGTAGGTGAGGCTGCGGTGGATGAGTGTGGACGCCCTGGGTGTGCTAGTGGTGTCTGAGTGTCCCGCCGCGGTGAGTCAGTGGTTAGCGCACTCGGCTACTGATCCGGAGTTCCCGGGTTCGAACCCGACCGCGGCGGGCGCGTTTCGATGGAGGCGAGACGCAAAAGGCGCCCGTGTGCTGTGCGTGGTCAGTTCGCGTTAAAGGTCCTCAGGCGGTCGAAATTATCCCGGAGACCTCCACTTCGGCACCTTTTTCTTCTTTTCGTCCTCCTTTATCCCTTACCTTACGGCGCGGTTCGGGTGTTTCACAATCTTACAAAGGGAGTAATCCAGCTGGGTACAAACATCGCTACATTTTTCAATCAATATTCCACACCCCACAAATCGTTAACGAAAGCGCAGGACGTTACCTGGCACCGACTTGAACACGCTCCCTTCTGGATCAGACAGTGCGTGCCCTCATTTACCGTGGCCAGTACGCCCCAAACTGCGATAAATGTGTTGAAAGGGCCAGATACGTCCACATTCTCTGGAACTGCGCAAATGATGTGCCTCCGGCGGAGTTGATACAGCTCCCTTCTCCCGAGCGGTGGGAGGCCGTGCTGGTCAGCTCGGATCCTAACAATCAAGTACGGGCAATCGATCGATCTAACGAGATCGCCGCCATCTCTGGGCTAGCGGCCATCTAGTATGTGTCTCCTGCAACCTGCTCTCGACGCAATAAATGTTTTACCCGACCGCGAAGGCTGCGTTTTTATGGAGGAAAAACGCTAAGGCGCCCGTGTGCTGCGCGATGTCAGTGCATGTTAAAGATCCCCAGGTGGTCGAAATTATTCCGGAGCCCTCCACTACGGCACACCTCTCTTCCTTTCTTCTTTCACTCCCTCCCTTACCCTTCCCTTACGCGCGGTTCAGGTGTCCAACGATATATGAGACAGATACTGCGCCATTTCCTTTCCCCCAAAAAACCAATTATTATTAATATAATCCAATCGGGTGTCCACAGAGAAACGAGGGAGAGTTACTGCGGCATTTCCTTTCCTCAAAAACCAGTTTACTATGAATATAAAGTTGACAATTTCTATTTCCGCATATATGAGCATTCACCCATTAATCTTCCTTACCTCCACGGGTCGCAACAACGCCGCACAAAAGGAAAACAGGCCCCCTGGCAGGATGCAAGTGTCTTTAAGAAGTATTGAGATATATATTGATGATTAAACTTAGTAACTAAATCAGAAGTACCTGATTAGTTAGTGCGTCTTCATGCGTTGATATGGATCGCTTTAAGCATATTGGTTATAACAGTTCGCCTCTATTAGTGGTAGCTTAGGCGCAGCAAGATGCCTGCTGTTTACTGTGTTTTTGCGCAAATATGCGTAGTTATGTAGGTGCAGTGCCATTTATCTCGTATTTTAGCCCGAAAGCGCTTCTAGCCGCACTCTACGGATTCTATGGTGGTTTTAGTATGTGTGACTGGCTCACTGGGTCAGTGGACACCTTAATAGGGCTGCGAAGAGGCAGCGGCGTACACCTACAAATTAACGCAGTTGTGCGGCCTTCCAGTTCTTAATCCGAGCGGAATTGCGTGTTCCACAACTGCAGCACGCGATTCGCCGACGGTTACCGCTTCGGGCTCGGTGCGTATCTGGCGTGCTCAGCTTCTTCAACCAGCTGTCCAAGTTTTTCTGATTTTTTTTTCGAAAATAATTCGCCCTTGTTTACCAACACCAGTTTGGCTGAGCTGCAGCAGGTGGGGTGCGTTTTTTCAAGTTCGGCGGTAGCGAGGTAAAGTGATATCAGACCTTGCTATCGGAGATAGGAGGAAGTTATGGTTGCTGCCCTCTAAAGTCTTGCTCGCACCTAGGAGACGCGTCACAGAGGAGGCCCAGAGACTCGGATCCCATCATTTTGAGGAAATGAAAGGCGCATAATTGGCTCTCTGGGTCACTGCAAACCTCAATCGCGGTTTCAGGTATGTGGCGGTGGAGTCCAGCTGCAAAAAAAAAAACTGGCAGCGGCCTAGCTCGGCTGTACCAGGGTATACGTAGCGAGAGGTACGTTTCCCTGGCTGAGCTTGTTGTGGTCATTGCGTTTAGCAATGAGACACATTGGGTATACACATCTTTTATTCATTTTGGTTGACAGAAACGAAGACTGCCCGATGATCTGTGAAGTAGCATGTAGCGGTCTCAATTTTGTCGATAATTCTACTTCGATTTGGCAGAGTCTGTTTAGTATATAAGCTCTAGAGTAGTTACCCATAGTGTAGGCTGGACGTGTGGGTCCGAAGCAAAATTGAAGTCAAACTTTTCATTCATACATTGACTAAGAAAGTCCTGTTTCCTGTTGAAATCACCCAGTCACACAACTGTGAAACCGTGCCGTAGGCTGGTATACACGTAAAAACGACATCAATCGTCTGCTTGGCAGATGTTCCAGGTGCCACGTAGACTCCTTGGATGATAATGTCGCTTTCCAGAAGCCGAACAAAGTAGGCTACAGTATTATTCACCGCGATCGATTTGAGATGTCTGACAGCGGGATACCTTGTTTCGCGTACACACAGACTCGTGCCCTTATTTGGTTCAAGCCGACTGCCAGGCGTCAACCTCAGGATCGGAAGAGTTAACCTTCTCTTGTCTATACCATTTAGCAGCGGCTGGAATCTCCTTCTCTGCACGCATGTCAAACATTTAGTTTCAGACGCCCAGTACATCTCCGTATTTTATACGCATTGCTGCGCATGCGACGCGGGGTTCGGATGATAGAGCTGCGTGCCGCGAGGCGGCGACAAAGATCGCCTCTCTGGTCTCTGGTTACCATGGCATCGGCGCATGCGCACAACTGCTCATCCGCGTGACGTCACACTCGGCCTTGATGGTGGAGCGGGCGCGCGGCCACGGCGACGGCGAAGCGCACGCCGCACTTTGCTCCTTTTCGGTTGCCATGGTAACGACGCATGCGCACAACTTTCCTCTCCATGTACCCCGAAATGCTCGACTGGTAGCCCAGTGTAGCTCTCGCTATAAAATGCTACCGCCACAGACTGGAAGACGTTGAATTAACGAGCGTCAGCTGGTTGGTTTACTAGAACTGATATGAATGAAATTAAAGTGAGGTACACCACTGGAGATACGATTTTGACATTTTGGATTTTGTAAGTCACGTCACCAATATATCACCAATTCGATATATCAGTGACATCTCCAATAAATCACCAAATAGATATACTAACGACATAATGACACCACCAATAAATCACTATTTGGGTTGCTATATCGAGATACTATGGGGCCCGTCATCTTGAATTCCTCAGACAAAAAATTTCGCGCCGAAGGGAGGTGGTAGCAGACTCCAAGAAATCGAGAAACGTGGTAAGAGCTAACGCTGTTAAAAAATTTAATGTAGATTAGGTCAACTAATACAGGATAAACAAAGCGAAAGCTGTCGGCGTTGACAATGTTCTAGACGCCGATGATTTTGAAGAAAGGAAGAGCGCATAGTGGACGGCTCAGTCGCGCTTTGAGGTACGTGGCGGTGATGAGATAGGGATGTGGGCGGCATGCATTAGCACGGACAACCATGTGGCAGACACGCGGCAGTGCAGCAATGAGCGGCAGCGTTCATTGGGTGACCAACCCCTCGCGATCAACCATTAACTGCCACCTCTCAGGGTGGCGGGGTGGGCTCGTTGCCTATCGAGTAAGCGGAACGCACTCAACGTTGCAGACGCCAAACCGGGCCTGCTCGGCTAGATCCAGTTCTCAGGCGGAAGCATCTGTAAGAGGCCAAGAGGGCTCTCACTAAGAGATGACGTAGACAAAAACATAATCGGATGTTGAAACTTAGGATAGTGGATCTCAGCAAGCAGGCTGTAGCATACACGACGTCTCTCGGAAAAAGCAATTGGACACCCGACTGCGGCGGCTGCGTTTTTATGGAGGAAAAACGCTAAGGCGCCCGTGTGCTGTGCGATGACAGTGCACGTTAAAGATCCCCAGGTGGTCGAAATTATTCCGGAGCTCTCCACTAAGGCACCTCTTCTCTCCTTTCTTCTTTCACTACCTCCTTTATCTCTTCCCTCACGGCGCGGTTCAGGTGTCCAACGATATATGAGACAGACACTGTGCCATTTCTTTTCCCCAAAAACCAATTATTATTATTATTATTATTATTATTATTATTATTATTAGCCAAATGTAATTCCATGGGCAGCACTCTCGGCTCTAAGAGCGCGTGGAGCGTACTGAGGCGCCTCATTTAACCTAGTCAGACGAGGGGGAGAACAGTAGAAACTTAAGACGAGCATTACACGAATTTCAAGGTACAAATGAACTTGCTAGTGCGCTAGAAGACAAGTACATATGCACCACGGTAGACGAGCACGCGGGCGCACTGATATACACCGGGGAAGAAAATGAGGAGCTGGATGCGAAATTCACTACTTGGAAGGTCAAAGCGGCGCTAGCCAGTATGGAGAGAGGCACGGCACTGGGAGATGACCGTATAACGGTCAGTTTGCTGGCAAACCTCAACGACAAATCTTTCGAGGACCTCACAGACTTCATCAATAAGATATGGGAAGGGGAACAAATACCAGAAGAGTGGAAAGCATCAAAAGTGGCTTTCATAGCCAAACCGGGTAGGAAAATCAACACGTACAAATTAGAAACAATTTCGCTCACGTCATGTGCGAGCAAGCTTATGGAGACGATGATCAGGAAAAGAATATCTGAGTGCATAGAGGACCAGGAGCTTTTCTCTACAACTACGTTCGGTTTCTGGGCACGCTTGTCAGCACAAGACGTGCTTTTACAACTTAATATGGAAGTCATAGGCCCCCTTTACGGCAGTCAACGGGAAAGAGCTATCTTGGCTTTGGATTTGAAGGGGGCCTTTGACAACGTTAAACACGGTAAGGAACCAGAGAATCTCAACACCACAAACTGCGGAAAGCGGACTTACCAGTATGTCAAGGACTTTTTCATGGACAGGAAGGCCTGCATCAGGATAGACGACAGTAACTTCCGACCCATAGAGACGGGAACGCGAGGCACGCCTCAAGGGGCGGTAATGTCGCCTCTGCTCTTCAACATAGCTGTGATGGGCCTCCCCAGGAGGTTCAACGCGGTCTCACGCCATCTACGTGGACGACATCACCCTTTGGTCGTCGGGTGGCAGTGCTGGACAGATAGAGGACGCCTTGCAGGAGGCAGCGTATGCCGAAGAGTGTGGCCTTAGGAGTGCACCCACGAAATCAGAACGGCTTCATATCATGGGGATAAAAAATTCGCAAGCAAAATTCAAATATACAAAGATGGAACCCAGGTCTCGGAGGCAGAAAACATCCGCGTGTTATGGCTACAAATAAAATAAAAGGGAATAAAGCCATAGCGATTAACAAACTAAAGCCCACGTGCGAGCAAATCAGTAGAAAGATTGGCACGGTATCTGGCAAGTACGGTGCACTCATGGAAAGGAGGCATTACGCCTGGTGCAGGCTTTCGTCATTAGCCGAATAACATATGCTGTGCCCTACCTCAAATTGCTCCAGAGCGACAAGAAGAAATTAGGCGTAATATTCAGAGCGGCCATCAAGGAGGCGCTTGGACTCCCCTCCAAGACGTCCACTGATCGCCTTCTCCACCTGGGAATGCATAACACGCCGGACGAACTACTCGAAGCTCACCAAACAAGCGAAATAATGCGGTTATTGACGACCAAAGTTGGTAGACGAGTCCTCGAGGATCTGCACATAGCGCTGCCACCAACAACAGAAGACAGAGGGGACACTCCCAAGGACTGGAGCGATAAACTACTAGTTAAACAAATACCAAAAACATGCATCCCGAGCACAATCAAGGTAGGAGAGAAGCCAGAGCTAGAGTGATACAGATGTATTACGGCAGCAAAAATGGCACGTATTATGCAGACGCGGCGGGCCCTACGCAAGAGGGCATCTGCACCGTCGCGGTCATACACGAGGGGAAACAGGTGGATGGACTCTCGGTGAAAACTAGTAAAGTTGCGTTAGCCGAGGAAGTGGCGATAGCGCTGGCAGCTAGTCACTCCGACGCCATGCACATAATTTCTGATTCTCAACACGCCTGTCGAAATTATATAAGGGGAAGAATAGCGCCGCATGCCAGCAGAATTTTAGCAAACGCGCAACATAGCTCAATGCAGAGAACAAAGCAATTGGTATGGGTGCCCGGACATCAGGGAATAGAAGGGAACGAGGCTGCTCACACAGCCGCCCGAGCGTCTCTCCCCCGGAGTTACACTGAATTCCCAGACTCTGTCGGGACTCCTGTACCGAATCCGCTTACCACATATGCGGACATTACAACATATCTGCGCCTCGGTAGGCAGACGTTCTCAGAGCCCGCCAATGGCCTGGATAGAACTGAGGAACGACACCTCAGAAGGCCGCACACGGGGTCGTTTCTAAGCCCTGCGTTTTTAAGCACTGCGATTTTTCGGGGTAGTGAAAATTTTGCGAGATTTGGGCAGACGCATATTATATGGTATGGGCCTGCCAGAAAAATCGGCAAATAAAGAGCGTAAATCAGCCAACGAGAGAGGGCTGTGAGGCGACTTTGTCCGGCTGCTTGGACCTAGCATTCCCAGAGGGCTCTGGTCGAAAGAGCGCGGGCGGCGGCTAGCGCCAGTGGTGTCCCGGAATGAGGACTACCACCCAGGCAAGGGAGCGGTAGGGGAAGGGAGCGCAGCAGGGTCTCCCAGTCCTCCCAGGTATTGAAGGTGCTGTCGCCGCCCCCATGCGAAGACCCACCGGCAGTGAGAAAGACATGTAGCGCAGAAGCGAGAGGTTCAGGACACAGGACACAAAATACCCTGCTCGGTCTGCGCGGCGTCGTACGTAGGGGAAACGAAGAAATTCGCAGAAAGAATGAGGCAACACAAAGCGGACGTCCGACAAATGAACCACCAGCGCAGCGCTGTGGCCGAGCACTGCGAGGCATGCGACCACCGAATTGACTTTGACGGCACCGTTGTACTGGAAACCGAAGCTAATCCACGCAGGAGGCTTCTACACGTGACTCGTGGCACATCCGAAAGACACGGAAGAATGTTAATCGCTGCCTGGGACACTTCCCTCTTCTTACATCACATGGTTTGCGGCCACTGACCCGGAAGTCTTCCACACGAGGGCTTAAAAAGCCAAGCTGCGCCTCGCCCGTAGTCACACCATGAAGAAGGGACCGAGCCGGTCCCGAAACGTCGGGGTTTTTCCGCAAACTAGCTTGGTTGGCGTGAGTCATCTTTCTCCTCAAAGAATTTCCGAACCAGACGGACTTTTGTCAAATGTTTTCTTTTGAGGCTGAATTGAGGAAAATGGAATGATGGAAAGAAGAGAGGAGAGAGAATAGTGGCGGGTTTTAAAGCTCTCGCCTATCGCCGGAGCTTTTCGCGGTGTGTTCGGGATACCACTGTCTCATCAGAATAATGTGAAAGCATTACGTATCCCATTGAGAGAAAAGCCGCTGGCGTGTCTGTGTGTACGTGTGTACTGGCAGATGATACAGAAGATCCCAGCAAGGGCAAGAAAAATAGGGTGGCTTCATCAAGGTGCCGTTTAATACACATAGCAAGGCAAGCACCGCTACTTCAGAAAACCTTATCCATGTAGTTCGCCTCTATATACTCGCTATGTGCCTATCACTATGTGTCGCTAGTTTTGCCGACATTCATACAGAAATTGTGATGCAACCGTTTGTCCTAGTCGTGTGTGTGGGCGTGCATGCGTGTGTGTCATAGATTGCTCGACCGGAAACAGCGCAGACAGTGGAGCGCATTGCCTGCGGCACGTCACGTCATTTTGACCCTGTATATCATCGCGGCCGGTTGTGCGTGCGCGCGCGCGTGTGTGCGTGTGTGTGCGTGCGTGCGTGTGCGTGCGTGCGTGTGTGTGTGCGTGCGTGTGCGTGTGTCATAGATTGCGCGACCGGAAACAGCGCACACAGTGGAAACGCATTGCCTGCGGCGCGTCACATCATTATGACCCTGTATTTCATTGCGGCCGGTTGTGCGTGCGTGCGCGCGCGCGCGCGCGCGCGTGTGTGTTGTGGTGTGTGTGTGTGTGTGTGTGTGTGTGTGTGTGTGTGTGTGTGTGTGTGTGTGTGTGTGTGTGTGTGTGTGTGTGTGTGTGTGTGTGTGTGTGTGTGTGTGTGTGTGTGTGTGTGTGTGTGTGTGTGTGTGTGTGTGTGTGTGTGTGTGTGCGCGCGCGCGCACGTGCGATAAACAGAGAACCATCAGCGCTTTCGCATTCCCGTACGTAAGCAGCCCCATGTGTCTCAGCCAAAAACTTTCTTTGATATTGGATTGGGTAGCAAAACGATTATTGTCCAACAGAAAGAGGACTTTTTCAGCCTCCCTGTTTAGCCGACGGCCATGAAGTCTTGACCCGGCGAGTTCGGCCAGTCGGGCGGCTTCTAGTTGTACCTCTTAACTAGAGATGAGTAGTAAAGCCTCCAATTGGTCGAGTGACTTTATTTTGCGACCCTCCGGAGGGGCGAAATGACCTTCCAAAACGAATATTATTACGGTTAGCTTTATATTTACACAGCTTATCGAGATTTGAATATTGACCCGGTTAGTAAACGCTGGACATCGCCTGGTTCGGAAATGTTTTCGTTTCCAGGCGACGCCAAGTGGTGTCCTGGATTTTAGATAGTCTTCTGTTGGTAGGGGGCACCTAGTAATTTTGCTTCCATCGAAATGCGACAACCGCAGCCGGCATCGAACCCGGATCTTTCGGGTCATACAGCCGAGCACCATAGTGACGGCGGCGGCTACACACAAGCTTTACCTAGACAGCTCCTAAGGTCTTCCCTGATTTGCGCAAAAATATGTGTAAGTTAGGGAACATAAACGTAGGTTACTAATGCTTCGCAACTTCGATGTACGAGAAACAAGCCTCCATAGTACAAATTGATTCGGAAACCTCCACTACTACCCTGTTTCCTCCTTCTTTCAGTCCCACCTTCACAAATCACTGCACGACATGACTGATCGTGTCCACTGGGTGGTGACAGAGTATCTATACCATACCTCTGATCAGAAGCAATTTAAGATTTTTGGACTGGATTGCAAAACTTTTAGTGCCCAAAAACTTTCTGTAATCTCTCGGGCCTTTGGCAACGTCCGTCGTGGCGTCGTACTGGCCAACTTGAGTTCCACCGACTAGGCGAACAAATTCGCCTGTGTACGGGACCTTCTCTCGAAGCGACAGGCCCTCCTCAAGGTCGAGGACGGCGGATACGGACCATACACCATGGGTACACGGGTAGACGCCCGCGCAACATGGACACGCAGACAAACGAAGGCCGACGAGAGCAGCACGCTGGGGCCCTCCAACACCAACACGGACCCAACCAGGGTATATACTACGTTGATGGGGCAGGGTCGTCGCCCATTGTATCCTACGCGGCCACCGTCGCTCACCAGGACCAACAGGTTAACGACCTCTAACATCGACCTCCAAATTCAGCGACAGCCGAGGAGGTAGCCACTGCACTTGCTGCCTCGGACCCAAATTCGAAGGTAATCATCACAGATTCACGTGGAGCTTGTGAACGCTACTTGGTTCGGGAGGCTTAACCTTTAGCCTACCATATTGTCAAGCTGGCAGAAAGGAATCGTAGCCTTTCCCAAACGCGCTGTTTGGCCTCCAGGACATCAGCGTCTAAGAGGTAATGAGGCTACGGAAGCAACCGCCCGAGCCCATAACAACCGTGCATCTCATCCAGGCTCCTTCGGCGCAGAGATTAGGCAACCGCTTCGGCGGTTCATGGAAATTTTGGAATTCTATTGCGAACGTCATCGGCTCTTCCCGAGCTCCGGGCCTGAGTAATGACGATGAGCGGTCTCAGGCGCCTACTGACCAATACTTAGTTGTGTCCTGCAATAGCGAAACATTTTGAGCCCAATTTGGATGGGTGATGCCCTCACTGTGGGGAAGTATCCGATAACTTCCACATGGTTTGGGCCTGCCAGAAGAATCCTACTCTTCCCCCAAACCCTTCCTTTTTCATAGAGGCATGGGAGGCAACCCTGCTCAACTGCTCGGGGCTGGAGCCTCAAAGGGCTCTAGTTCAACGGGCGCGAGTAGCGGTCCCGTCCAGCGGGGTCCCGGAATAAGGACTCCACCTATGTAAGAGGCCATTTTTCCCCTGCAAACTATCTTCACTGCATAAAAATATGTGGCTCCCATCCACGTTGTGTAGGTGGTTGGACAACGAAGCTCTAAAACGACACGCAATTAATTATTGCGACATCACTTAAAAATTCACACACACAGCTCTAAAGAGAGTGAAACAAGAAACAAGTGAAATGTACTTTAGCTGTTTGCTGTTTGCCTGATTTGAAAGAAGATATGCTGTTTGCATTCAATGCTTAGGCTGGCGAAACGAAATGGCAAAGACGACGAAAACGCAACCGTAATCTTTACTGGGAAACACACGCGAGGAAAAGGAACGTGCTTCGCATTGTTTGCAGACGCCATTATCATGCATTATGCGGCTTGCACTTCACACGAGGTCTTCGAATGACGTAAACCCGTTTCGAAGGTGCTGCAAACCTAATGTTTACCGGAACGCGTAGTTTAAATTCTCGGAACCACGCGTCGGTGGTGGTGGTAGTGGTTTTTTATTAAAATAATAGTAAAAAGGAAGGAAAAGATTTTTGCTAGCCCCGGCATCTGCCATCGATACTGAAGCACCTGAGCTGGGGCAGCGGAAATAAAGGATAGCAGGCAGAATGGATAAATGGAGTGAAAGAGGTGAGGGGACAGGAAGAGAGGATAGGGGGAGAAGAAGTTATGCAAACTATTTACACAAGAAATGTGTCCAGGTGTCACAAAATTCGGCGCATTTTCGAAAAAAAAAAACCGGCGCTGCGCCTAAGCAGTCGCGCCCGCGCGCGGTAAAATAAAACAAAAACTGCGTGGAAGGACCCCGGAAAGTGCGTAGCCTTGCGTACTGCTGCAACTCAGCTCACCGGCGTGGCGCCGAGGGGGACATGGCCGCGCGCGCGTCGATTTTTCTCGAATGTCGGTGAAGTTTTTGCTCGTTGTCGAAGGAAAGGGGGTAACGTTGACCGCGCCAAAGTGATACCCTCTCCCCTTGGCTCCTGCACTGATGACTCAGCGTGCCACGAATGACCTAGATTGTTCTAGAAGGAGGTTTCCGCGCTCGAACAATGGGGTCGCGCGCCCGGCGCAGGAAGGAGAAGGAGTTTGTACAGTTGAAGCTGCGTGTATGTGCGCGCCTGCCCTGGCGCGGAGAACGAACCGACGCGGACTGTGCCTATAAATGAGGGGCTTCAACCGCCGTTTAAGCTTCCGAGAAGCGTGCCCGCTCGACTCCTGGGAGAACACTACTCGACCAACCAAGGACCAGCGAGGCAACGTGCGCCAGTCTGCGGATCGGACCGTCGTGCTCCTGAAGTCGTCGGACTGTCGCAGTGCCCGGTGAACAAATTGTTTTGTTTGTCTCTCTCTGTGTTAGTGCACTTTAGGTGCAAAGATTTTGTTGAATTGTAATCTCTCGTTATTGTTACTTTGCATGAGTTGCATTGTATTTGTAGATCACCTTGGAGTGCTCTTACGAGTGATTGTGAAATCCTCTGTATCGTCTCTTTGCTGTACAAACTTTGTTTTGTTTTGTGAACCTTTGGCTCCGACCCATTCTCTGGCTTGAGATCGGCGAAAGCTGGGCGCCGAACGACCAATTACCTGGTCACTTGGTAGCTGGTCTCCGGCTGATCGAGCTTGCCACGCTGAGTCGAGGGCATCTCCTTTGTGACCGAGACCGCTAACCCCCGCATGCTCTAAGGGTGTCTGGGAACGCACGCAAAAGTGCGCGAAGTGGTGACGCCAGGTTGTGCGCGTGATTAGTTCATGTTGGAGGAATTAAAACACGCGCACAGCACTGTGTTGGCTACAACTGGAGTGGGGCATCCAGTTATTAATTGTTCAAGGTAGAACTCGCGGAGCGTTCGGTCACTGCGTGTAACTACCTGACGGAGAACAGACAGGACGTCAAGCCCGTGTGTTCGAGGAATGCACAGAGGCTCACCAAGGTTCGCTCACGAGTGCGAGCACAGCCCTGCGGCCACAATAGCGTCATGAGGGAGTCTGGTAGTATGCCCAGCGCCCTATAAGCCGCAAGCATATCGCGACGAGCATCGGCGGACGCGGCACAGTGAAGGAGCAGGTGTTCTAGTTTTTCCACTGCACCGCATTCGCCACGCCGGAATCATCCTTTCCCTTACGGCGCGGTGTAGGTGTAGGTGTTGTGCGGTGTCAGTGCACGTTAAAGATACCCAGGTGGTCGAAATTATTCCGCAGCCCTCCACTACGGACCTATTTGTTCCTCTCTTCTTTCACTCCCTCCTTTATCCCTTCCCTTACGGCGCGGTTCAGGTGTCCAACGATATATGAGACAGATACTGCGCCATTTCCTTTCCACCAAAAACCAACTATTATTATTATATTTTCCTTAATTTTTCCAACGGGCAAGGCATCGCGCCGAACGGACCATGGCGTTCCGTGTACCCCTTGGCAACGCCGCAACTCGCTGTCGCGTCCCCTCTTAAAAACAAAGCTTAAGCATCCTTCAAATTTTTAAAATTTCTTTTTCACTTTATTATTTTTAGCCAGTTATGCCGGCGACAGTATCATATATTATGCTGTTTGCACTTCACACGGGGCTTCGAATGACGTCAACACCTTTCGAAGCAGCTGCAAACCCAATGTTTATGGAAACGCGTCGGATGGGGTTCCCATTGTTCACAGGCGCCTTATCATCCATAATGTGATTTTGATGCTTCTTTTGTGGTTTTGTTTAGCCTGGCGTTTTTTGCTTACGAAAGCGACACCAACTTTCCTCGGAGGGTAGACGTATAAAGTTTCGCCGTAAAAGCTTTATCCACCACTACCGCCACTGTTTCGGCCGCGTTTCGATGGTGTGCAAACGCAAAAGGCGCCTGTGTGCTGTGCAATGTCTGTGCACAGGTGCTGTGTGGTCGAAATTAATGCGGACACCTCCACTATGGCACCTCTTTCTTCTTTCACTCAATCCTTTATACCTTCCTTTAGGGCGCGCCGTAAGGGAGGGGATAAAGGAGGAATGAAAGAAGAAAGGAAGAAGTGCCGTAGTGGAGGGCTCCCGAATAATTTCGACCACCTGGGGATCTTTAACGTGCACTGACACCGCACAACACACGGCCGCCTTAGCGTTTTGCCTCCATAAAAACGCAGCCGCCACGGTCGGGTTCGAAGCCGGGGACTCCGGATCAGTACCCGAGCGCCATATGCACTGAGCCACCGCGGCCGGTAAATTGGAAATTGGAAAATCGGTTTTGGGGGAATTGAAATGTCGCACCATCTGTCTCACATATTGGCGGACAACTGATTCGTGCCGTAAGGGAAGGAATAAATGAGAGAGTGAAAGAAGAAAGGAAGAAAGAGGTGCTGTAGTGGCGGGCTCCGAATAATTTCGACCATCCAGCATGAGATCCTGGAGAACTGGGCTTTTTGTTAATCAGAGACGAGGTTGTTTTCCACCTAGACGGCCAAGTAAACCGACAATGCACGCGACCCTGGGCAAACGCGACCCCCGGTTCACTTACACCAGGGCTGTAAACTCTCCACGCTCCATTGTCTGTTGCGGAATGCGGCGAAAGCGAGTGGTCGGCCAATTCTTCTTTGAGGACATTGTGACAACAGACTCATCTGGGCGCCTATCGATATAACTACTGCCGCAGCTGGTGGATAACGATATGCAGCAACATTAATGTACCTTCCCGAAATATCGTGCCCCTCCTCAATATGCAGTCTCAGTTGAGAACTTGCTGAATGAAGAATTTCCGGGACAGTGTACGACCGTGGGTCCTCCAATATGCCTTGACCACGGAGGTGACGAGTTATGGCACCGTGCGATTTTGGTGCGTAAGCACTAATCCTATCGGTACCAACCACGAGCAAAATCGCCCGTTCTTCGTTCCCTTGTCTGTTCGCAGCTGACTTTGCGCCAGTGCTTCGTACCGCGGCACTTCCGCTCATGGTCGCCGTCTGCGTACGACAGATAAGTGCTTTGGGTCTGATTCGAATGCGGTAAACATTCTTTGCAGTTTTTTTTTTTTTCGTGGGAGGCTCTAGGAAATCTCGCATGTACAGGACTTGGAGCCTTCGCACTTCTGAGGAACTTTAAGAGCGAATCAAAGAGGAGATTGCCACTGTAAGCGATGATATAGGAGCGGTAGTGTACAGTGAATACACCCACAGGTTTCAGTGATTTTTTGGGGTTGCCGGTGTCTACTTAGAGGACTTGGCGCTTTGCAGCCTGCACATTTGCTTGCAAGTACTTTCCGACAGGCGAATAATAATAATAATAATAATAATAATAATAATAATAATAATAATAATAATAATAATAATAATAATAATAATAATAATAATAATAATAATAATAATAATAGTTTTTTGAGGAAAGGAAATGACACAGTATCTGTCTCATATATCGTTGGACACCTGAACCACGCCACAAGGGAACGGATAAAGGAGGGAGTGAAAGAAGAAAGGAAGAAAGAGGTGCCGTAGTGGAGGGCTCCGGAATAATTTCGACTACCTGGGGATCTTTAATGTGCACTGATATCGCACAGCACACGTGCGCCTTAGCGTTTTTCCTCCATAAAAACGCTGCCGCCGCGGTCGGGTTCAAACCCGGGAACTCCGGATCAGTAGCCGAGCGCCCACAGTGGTTAATAATAATAATAATAATAATAATAATAATAATAATAATAATAATAATAATAATAATAATAATAATAATAATAATAATAATAATAATAATAATAATAATAATAATAATTTGTTTTTGGGGAAAGGAAATGGCGCAGTATCTGTCTCATATATCTTTGGACACCTGAACCGCGCCGTAAGGGAAGGGATAAAAGTGGTTAGGGCGCAAATTATTGTTTTCGTTCCCCTCAACAGCTCACATCATTCGCTTCCAACCACGGAGCGTCCTGCCGGAGAAACAGTCGTTAACCGGGCATAATGCGTGTAAATTGATTTTTATGAGCAAATGATGAAACATGAGCCTGGAATTGGTTTGTAGTTTTCAGGGTTGGTGCTGAAGAATACTGAACACGGACGCACGTGATAAAAGTGCGTATTCAAAGTACCCGCGGTGCGTACAACGGTCCTCTCGGCGATTTTTGCGTGATGGCGCTTGCCTCTGCCGAAAACAGATGGAGCCACCACCACCCTTCAGGGGGAAATTGCACTAGGGGCTTTCAGTTCCTCGACCTCGGCGCAGACGATCACGGTTTTGCATGATGTGCGGCTGCGCCAAGTAAGTTCCGGTGTCAGATCTGCTACGAGACAAATGCTTCCACAATACGGAAGCTATGCGCGCAGTTTCACCGCGAACGTGCCAACGGATAACGCGGGAAACATTTGAAAAGTTTTCATGGTGACGTTGCACAGTGTAATATACACACTATAGTCGAGAAAAGTAGAAAGGTGTTGCAGTACAGCCCTGAAAGTAACGGAATATGTTCTCGACCTTATCTTCACAGAGGAATGTAGACGTAAAAAGCCAGTTATGGCGAGAAAAAAAAATTGCCATGACGTCCGGTGAAATGGTCACTTAAATTTGGAATGAGGGGGGTGGGGTGGTATAGTTTACAAAAGATTAGGCATTTTCTCTGCTTTATGAACTCTTTCAAAAAATTTCATAGCACAACAATAGGCTTGTTAGCCTGAACTAATATGTGGAGCTTTGCTTTAGTAGGAACGGTCTGATCACGACAATCACGTAAAGGATGAAGACCATGCCCTTCTGCACAGCTTGTCGGCTGACCACATAGCCGGCTACTAAACAGCGAGAATGCCCCGGAACATAGAATATAGATGCACAATTTTTCTGCGGGTTAAATCCACCCCTGGCTTCACTTTTGAAGCTTTCAAAGCAGAGAGATTAGCACTCTAATTTCACAGAGAAAAATTGCTATGGCTGATGACATTGGGTCTGCATGGCATAGTAATGTTTCATTCGGTAAATGTTCTCTTGTTTTTTTTTTTCAGAGAACCTGCATCCTCAGATTGGGCCTGAAGGGCATCTTTGAATATTCAGGGAATTTCATTCTGACAAGTTTTTTTCGGAAGGAAGGACAACGTCTGGGGAATGCGGAGGCTTTTGATTTGCTCACTTCGACGGCACATCATAATAATGGTGTCAACAGTAGTGGTGTCTTTACAGCCGAGCACATAAAAGCATACTTGGTCATACTTTGGCCTTCCGCGCACGTTGTCGGTCTCAATAATGGTGGCGCCGGCTTTGTGGCTGAAAACTAAGTGCTGCATATATATATATATATATATATATATATATATATATATATATATATATATATATATATATATATATATATAGTAATAAGGAACGTCTTGCAAAGCACTACGTCGCGATCCAGTGGTGGTACAGTCCAGGTAGTACAGATCAGAGGCAGCGGTCAGTCCAGAGCACGCACGAGGGACGGAGCGTTCGGCACTTGTCGTCGTCGTCTTCGTTAAGCTCCAGCCTCTGAAGATTCCAAAGCCGAAGGCCAGTCTTAAAATTTCCCCCGGGCGAAAAGGCGCCATCTTGGCGGCCTAGGGCGATGTGACGACGGAGGGGTCGTAGTACGGTTTGAGGCGAGTCGTGTGGACAATGCGCGGCCTCGGCGACAATGATCAGGGGATGGCGTAAGGGTTTCGTTTAGGTAACTGACGGGGAATGTCTGCTGGAGAATACGGTAGGGTCCCTGGTACTTGCTAAGAAGTTCGGAGGAAAGGCCGAGACCTGAGGAGGGCACCGAGAGCCAGACCAAAGAGTCAGAAAGGCAAGCGGGAGGAAGTGCATGGGGATCACGGGTGCTTTTCTGCTGCTGCTGGGCGTGAGAAGTGAAGGACCGGACAAGCTGTCGGCATTCTTCGGCATAAGTTGCGGCTTGAGAAAGAGTTGTAAATTCGGAAGCATCATGGCGGTAAGGTAGGATGCTGTCCATTGTGCTAGAAGGCTCACCGCCGTACAGGAGAAAGTACGGAAAGAATCCGGTGTTGGCTTGAGCAGCGGAGTTATAAGCGTATGTGACAACAGGGAGAACGCGGTTCCAGTTACAATGGTCGGAGGCAACATGCATGGCCAGCATGTCGCATGTTAAAACTCTCAACCATGCCATTTGTCTGGGGATGGTAGGGGGAGCTGGTGCGGTGAACGATGTTGCATTCCTGAAGGAGAGCTTCTACAACTTCAGAGAGGAAGGCTGGACCTCTATCACTGTGCAGCCGTTTATGCGCGCCATGGCGAATAATGATGCGATGGAGAATGACGGATGCAATGCCGTTGGCTATAGCGGATGGTAAAGGCGACGTTTCAGCGTAGCGTGTAAGGTGGACGATGGCAAATATGATTCAGCGGTTCCGGGTTGATGTACTGGGAAGAGGTCCGTAGAGGTCAATGCTAACACGCTCGAAAGGGCTGCGCTGGGCAAGGAAGCGGCTGCATAGGAGCGGCGGGTCGGCAAGGTGGATGTTTTCGGCGCTGGAATGTGGTGCAGGACTGAACGAACTGGCGGACATAACAGGCCATCCCACGCCAGTAGTACCGCTGTTGTAGACGGGTGAAGGTTTTTAAGAATCCGGCATGGGCACACTGGGGATCATCACGGTAGGAAGAGCAAATGAAGGAGCGCAGATCTGTCGGAATGATGAGAAGCCACATGCGACCATCCGGGATGTAGTTGCAGAGGTAAAGAAGCTCGTATCAGATGGCGAACTGGTGGGACTGGCAACGGAAAGCACGGGAAGGAGGTCGAGACGATTGGCCAGATAATAGATCTAAGAGGCAAGTGATCCATGAGTATTTGCGTTGCCCGAAAGTTATATCAGCGGACTCAGATGTCAAAGAAGGCAGGGGGGGGATATACAAGGCACTGCCCCAGATGGCACAGTGGAACGTGAGCGGGCATGAGCATCGGCATGTTTGCAGCCGGAACGATAGATAACGCAAATGTCGTACTCTTGGAGTCGCATAACTCAGCGGCGCCAGTCGACCAGAGGGATCTTTCAAAGAGGACAACCAGCAGAGGTGTGGTGATCGGTGACAACGTCAAAAGGGCGCCCCTACAGGTAGGGGCGAAATTTGACGATCGCCCTAAGGATGGCTAAACTCTCCTTCTCGGTGACAGAATAGTTGGCTTCAGCTTTTGAGAGTGTCCAGCTAGCGTAAGCGACAACGTATTCGTCAAACCCTTGCTTGCGCTGAGCGAGTACTGCACCGAGGACGACGCCGCTGGCATCGGTGTGGAGTTCCGTCGGAGAACGAGGATCGAAGTGACGCAGAATTGGTGAAGTGGTCAGGAGGTGACGGAGTGTCATAAACACTTCATCACAGGCTGATGACCAGGCCGAAAAGTCGTGGCCGGAAAGGAGCTTGGTCACGGGGTCGCTGATAGTGGCGAAATTGCAAACAAAGCGGCGGAAGTGGGAGCAGAGGCCGACGAAGCTGCGGAGGTCTTTTACAGAAGTTGACTTCGGAAATTCGGACACAGCTCGCAACTTGGCCGGGTCCGGGACAACGTCATCCTTCGACACAAAAATGTCCGAGAATGGTGAGCTGCCATGCTCCGAAGCAGCACTTTTTTCAAATGGAGTTTGAGGCCAGCGTCGGCCTGGCAGCGAAGAACAGTCTCAAGGCGCTGGAGGTGAGACAAAAAGTCCGGGGAAAACGTCACAACGTCGTCTAGGTAACAAAGGCATGTGTACCATTTGAGCCATCGGAGTATGTTGTCCACCATGCGCTCGAATGTGGCGGGTGCATTGCCAGAGGCCGAAGCGCATAACATTAAATTCATAGAGCCCGTCGGGTGAGACGATTGCAGTTTTTGGGCGATCGGCCTCTGCAATCGGCACCTGCCAGTAACCGGAGCGCAAGTTCAATGAAGAAAAGAACTTAGCGCTCGGCAGGCAGTCAAGGGCGTCGTCGATACGGGGGAGGGGGTAAACGCCCTTGCGTGTAATCTTGTTCAGACGACGGTAGTCGACGCAGAAACGAATCGGAACCGTCTTTTTTCGTGACCAGGACCACTGGCGACGCCCACGGGCTGTTCGACGGCTGTATCACGTGGCGCTTAAGCATGTCGGTCACCTGCCCGTCAATGATGCGGCGCTCAGCGGCTAACACGCGGTACAGACGTTGGCGCAAAGAGGCATGGGTACCAGTGTCAATACAGTGAATAACGGTGGTGGTGCGACCCCAAGGAAGGTTGCTGGTAGTCAAAGCTTGAAAACGGTGCAGAGCGGCAACAAGCTGGTCTCGTTGGGTAGAAGTCAGGGTGGCGTCTACGGAACGATGAAAAGTATCGACAGAAGACTGAATGGTGATGGGAACAGGCGTAATGGCGCTGACGTGCAGGTCGGCCGTGCTATCGACGAGGGGGTATGCTGAGGTGGGATCGAGAAAAAGAACACTAGTAAGCGATTGGCCAGGACGTAAAGTGGTAGGGCAGGAGAACGGGCTGGCCATATAAAAAGCGTTGGAGCCACGAACGATTGTCAGCACGGCATGAGGCAGCAAAACAGACTTCTGGACAGCGCGTCGTGAAGAGGGGGTATAAGTGACAGATGCATCTGAGAGAGCAGCATAAGAAAGAGGCACCAGCACTGAAAAGAAAGGCCGGAGTGCCTGTGTCCTCTGAGACGACCACAGTAGCAGCAGCACCGGGTACGTCCAAGGGGGTTGTCACTGTAGTGCAACAAGTCAAGCTGAGCAAGGGCGCAGTCAATAACGGCGTGATGTGAAGAGAGGATGTCCCCAACCAAGGATAACGTCGTGAGAGGAGCGGGCGAGGACGATGAACTCGATTGTGTAGGGTAACGTTCTCGAGGAGCAGGCGGGCGGTGCAGGCGGCTAACGGTCGAATTTCCTGAGCGCTGGCAGTGCGGAGAGAAACAGGAGGAAGGGGCGTCGTCACTTTTTTGAGTCTGCGACAGAGCGTGTGACTGAGAACCGATACGGATGCGCCAGTGTCAACAAGTGCTTCGACGGCGACTCCCTCAACAAACACGGTAACAATATTTGCAGGCACAGAAACAGGTCTTGAGTGAGTCGCGCGGTGGCGACCGTTAGTTTTCCGCGTGGACGGCGGGTTGGCGGCGGAGCATCGGAGAACGGGAACGGCGGCCAGGAGACGGCGAGCGGTGGGAGCGGGGATGGTAACTAGGAGCAGAAGAATCCGCAGGCGGCTCGTGTGACGAAGGCGAGGACGACGGCGGAACGTCGCACGTCGACTCACGCCTATAATCGTAGGGACGATGGTCACGACTGCGACACAAACGAGCCACGTGGCCAGCGACGCCACAGGCGTAACAAATAGGGCGGTTGTCTTTTGTGCGCCAGGAGTTGAGTGGCTGCGGTTGTGATCGGGTGCGGGCAACCGGACGGTAAGGTGGGGTTGCAGGTCGCTGGGGTTCCAACTGGCAGGTAGGTGGCCTGTAGACAGGGGCAGCAGGTGAGGGCCGCGACCGCACCACGGCATCGGCGTACGTCAGAGGAGCCGCGATCAGGGGTGGCTGAGGAGGAGGTGGCAGGGCTTCAGCGACCTGCTCCTCAATGACACGCTGTAGGTTGGGAGTGAGCGACGGCGCAGGCGTAGGCGGGCAGGTAGACAAAGATAGCTGGCGTGAGTGCCTCACGTACAAACTGCTGGATGCGCTGGAGGCGCGACTGTTTGTCCAGAGCACCGCCCCCCTGGGAGAGCCAAGCTGGAAATTGTGGCCTTGTAATAGATAGCACGCCGTGTATAAAGGAGCTGTGTGCGCAGCTCGTCGAAGCTTTGGCAGTAGCCGATGACACCGGAGACAGTCTTGGGATCCTTGGCGACGAGCAACTGGAAGGCATCATCCTCAATGCCTTTCATAATATATCTGATTTTGTCGACCTCGCCCATTAAAGGGTTGACACGCTTGCAGAGGTCGACGACATTTTCTACATAAGTGGTGAATTTTCACTGGTTTGCTGGGCCTGAATTCGCAAGCGTTGCTCGCCGCGAAGCTTACGCACTGCGGGACGGCCAAAGACTTGTAAGAGTGGTTTTGAGAGCTGCCCAGTTTGAGATGTCAGCCTCGTGGTTCCGAAACCAGAGATAGGCTACGTCGCTCAAATAAAAGATAACGTTGGTGAGCTTGACGCTATCGTCCCATTTATTGTATGCGCTTACGCGTTCATAGGAGGCCAACCAATCCTCCACATCCATGTCATCTGTGCCGCTGAAGATGGCCGGGTCACGCTGCCACGTCTCGCCGGAACAGAAGACAGCCGACAAAAGCGGTGAAGCGGTTTGGGCGACGGCCTCAGGCATTGCAGAGGCGGTAGGTAATGCGCGGGTGCAAAGCCCCAGGGCGAGGGGATCGTTGCCACCTACACCACTTGTAATAAGGAACTTCATGCAAAGGACTGCGTAGCGAACAAACAGCGGTACAGTCCAGGCACAGACCAGAGGCAGCGGTCAGTCTCGAGCACGCACGACGGACGGAGCGGTCGGCGCTTTTCGTCGGCTCTTTCGTTAAGCGCCAGCCTCTGAAAATTCCAAAACCGCAGGGCAGTCTTGGGTTCGGATTCGGTCGTGGGTTCGGATCCCACCGGCGGCATGGTTGTTTTTTCTGCTGCTTCATAAGTAATTTTCTTTAAGCGATTTATTAATCTAAGTAATATTATCCCACTTATAAGTAAAACACATTAAAAAAAATAACGTTCCCCTATGCACCCTGGTTTCGGTGACGGTTGGCTCCCTTCTTAAGTTTGTCAAACGGGCCCCTCATTTATTTACCTTGTCTGCTAATAGCTTAACGAGGGTCTCGGTTCTGGCAGTCTTGATGCCACAGGTTGCTTTAGAGGGTTGCTTTATAAGTAATCTTCTTTAAAGGCAATTGATTGGCACTAGAAATAAAAAAAATAGCAAATATATATATATATATATATATTATATATATATATATATATATATATATACACAAAAAAGCTGATTTTGTTTTATGTTTTTGCAGCGAATGCCCCGTGTTGTCATTTGGAGCCTTAGTCACCTTGCTGACTGCCTATGGATATTCCCCCTCGCGCTTCCCGGCCGGGCGAGCCATTATAATGAAGACTAGGGTGAATGTTCCCAGGGAAGTCTTGGTTTCTGCAGTCTGGAGGTACAAAAGGCAACACTGTGGCGGCGTTGAGGAGGGTGGTGGTTGGCGGGGTTACGCAGGTCACGTATGTGTTGGAATCGCATTTCGCTGCGTCCACGTACATGGCGTGCTCGTCGGTGGAGTACGTGTCGTCCAGAGCCTGCGCCTTGAATTGGTGTCATGATCGAGGCGGCCGGGCAACATGTTCTTGGCTATGGGTCTGACGATCAGCGTAGTATACACTCCAGTTGGAAGGTGAGAAGTGGGGTGAATGTCATCTGTAGGGTTGATGTTAAGATGGTCGAGAATGTAACGACCGTGTTTTGTTCGGGAAAGGCGGTGTATCTGGGAAGTCTTGTGTGCTTTGATAAGCTCTGAGGGTGTTATATACCCCGAGCTCGAGCATACTCTGCGTGCTGGCGAAACGGGGCAGTTCCATTGCCGCCTTGTACGCCGAATGACACTACCGTCTCTTCTCCTTTGCGGCGCAGGTGGTAATAGGGATATGAGTAGGCAATCCTACTAGGAAGTAAAGCTTGTGTGAGGCGGCAAAGGTCGGTCTCCCGCATGCCTCTGCAGCGAATGGCGATGCGGCGGATGAGGCCGTTGGTCTGGTGGGCGGTGGTTCGTAGGCGTTGGATGGCTTCAGGGTTCTGCGTGTTGTTCTATACCAGCATAACTAACACGCAGATGTTCTGCACGGGAGGTATGAGGTGGGTGTCGATGTGGATCGAGCGTGATCGGCTCTTGGGGGTCGGGGACTGGTCGGCGAGCCTGCCTATCCCGGAAGACTAACGGTTCAAATTTTGTGGGCGAGCAAACGAGACCTGTATCTCCCCGTGAGAGCCAGAGCTGGCCAAGAGGGTAATATCGTCGACGTATAGTGAGTTTGATATGGGGTATGGTGCCCAGAAGTCAGGGGAGGCCTCGCATAGGCATGTTAAAGAGGAACGGAGACAAGACTGCGCCCTTTGATGTCCCCTGGGTGAACATTGTAATTTTGCCGCTGCAGAGGTCTCAAATATGCAGTTAAGCAGTGTGGTTGTAGAGAAAGTTGGCAACATAGTTGTAGGTGCGGGTGCCCACATTCATCTGGGCGAGGTTGGTCGGTATAGATGTGTGCGACACGGTTTAGAACGCCTTACTTACGCCGAGGCCGAAAATGGTGCCAGTGGCCGGACGGGATCCGAGTCGAGTATGCCGTGTTGTATCCGCCACATATGATGTCCTAGGTGGAGAGCCCAGCCCGGAAACCAATCATGGTGGGGGGAGGAGGTCCTCCTTGTCTACGTGGGTGTGAGGTCTGTGTAGAATGACGTGATATAATCTTCCCAGGCAAAACGTTAGCGGGATGGCCCAGAGGTTGCCCAGCTGGAGTCGTTTGCCTAGTTTTGGTATGAAAATTATCTTGAAATGCTTCCAGGAGTCTGGAAGCATGCCTGGAAGCTTGAGAGGGCGGTTGTTTGTGCGTCAAAGCCAGTGAGCGTGGAGGCTACGCTGGGCCTCCCACATGTGCATGAGTCTGGCATCGGGGGTGGGCCATCCTCCTCCTGTGTGGCCATGGATGTGGCGTTGGCGGCGTCGCGGAGCAGTGTATCTCTCCATGTGTCGAGGTCGCTTATGGGGCTTTGCGGACGCTGAGCTCGCATGTACGTGAAAGCGTCCCAGTTGGTGTGTGCGGCTGTGCGACGATGGGCCTTGCTGTGTGTGGCAGTAAAAGTAGTGCTGAGAACATAGTGATAGCTACCTATGTTCATACCGAGATTCAACCAATGCGTGGATGGGATATTGCGGGTGAAAGTGAGGTCCGGACAGCTGTCTTGCGTGACGCTGTTGTCGAAACGGGAGGGTAGTTCGTGGTCGAGGACTAACGTGAGACCCAATGTCTGGGCTGTCTCCCACACCTTGGCTCCTTTGCGACCACAGGCTTTGCGGGGTAGCCCCACACGGCGGGCGGTGCGTTAAAGTCGCCCACTGTAAGTAGCATCTGGTCGCGCGCGGCTGCTCATGCCTTGCTCAGGAGAGTGGCTATCTTAGTGCTCTGGTCACTTGGTGGCTGTACGCGCCCCCTGTATGTTGAGCAGAGATTGGGTTCGGCTGTTGGGAAGGATTTATACGAAAGTGAACGGGACTTCTGCGTAGTCCAGATCGAGCTGATTGGATGTGAGGTTGCGGTGTACGAGAATGACGGTGCTCGGGTGGAGATCCGGTGCCACCGGCTGGTTGTAGGCGGCATAGCTGGTGAGTTTGGTTTCGGCGTACGCTTCTTGGAGCGCGATAACGTGGCGTGTGTATGGCTGGGCCTGCAGGGTATGCTCCAAGGCTCTCCGCTTTGCCTTGAAGCCTCTGCAGTTCCTCTGCGATACCGTGCTGGGCGCGCTAGCCATCGCTTTTCGTGTAGGGTTCGGGGCGCTGCGGAAGGGCTATGGCGGTTTTGGGAATACCGCGAGCACAAGCGCGCGCGACTGTATTCTCGGGCGCGAGACTCGGACCAGGTGAATAAGTGCTCAGGGAGCTGGTGAGGTCGACCATTTTCGGGGTGCTCATAAGGCAATGGAGACGGATGGTGAGGGTGTGGATATTGGCTGCCATGGTGGCACAGCCGTCAATGAGACGGTCAATGGTGGGGGTCAGCCTTTAGATTGCGTCCTCTATTTTCCCGATACGAGCGTCAAAGGCGCCGAATTTGGCAACACATTCAGAAGCAGAGGGTGGGGAGTCTTGCGCTTAGTTGATTGGGGCTGGTCGGTGTCCATGTTGGAGACATTGGTGTGATTGGGGTTGGGAACGCGAGCCATCTGCTGCGGCTGCGATTTTTGGTGTCCCATGTGCGGACTCCAGGCTGTGAAATTTGGCATTGGTCTGTTCCAACTGGAGCTGCAGTTGTCTGACCATGTCTGCCAGTTTCCTTACCTGCGGGTTGACTAGTTGGCTTGAAGCTAGGGGAGGAGTCTTCCATCCGACCTGCTTGGCGGGCTTGCTCTCCTGCCTGGTCTGAGAGTTTGCCCGGGATTCCCGAAACCGTGATGAGGAGCGGCTACGGCTGTTGTGGCTGGATCTGCTGCTTCGCAGTGGCGGGAAAGAGTCTTCTCTTGGGGGTCGTTGTTCGCTAACGCGTCCTCAGGAACGGGACTGCAGGCCATGTGACAAGGTTCCGGAGTCAGTGTCAGTATCCGTGGATGATTATGATGATTTGGGCCAGTATTTGCAGCTTCTGCTGCCGGTGGGATGTGCACCTTTGCACACGATGCACGTGGCTTAAAAAGATGGACGGCTAGCTGGTGCTCAGGGGCAACGCTGCAGCGGCGGAAAGTTGATTGACGTGGTCGAGGGCGCTCCTTGAAGGGGAAAACCTCGCAGG